>PVKU01006948.1:41307-95240 GCA_004027475.1 Anoura caudifer
TTTTTTTTTTTTTTTTTTTTTTTTTTTTTTTTTTTTTTTTTTTTTTTTTTTTTTTTTTTTTTTTTTTTTTTTTTTTTTTTTTTTTTTTTTTTTTTTTTTTTTTTTTTTTTTTTTTTTTTTTTTTTTTTTTTTTTTTTTTTTTATGAATCTGCTGAGAGGCTTGATGAGTTTTTTATCTTTTCAAAGAACTGGGTCCCAGAATATTGATCCTTAGAATTTTTCTTTTAGTCTCCATGTCATCTAATTCTGCTCTGATCTTGGTTATGTCCTTCCTTTGCTTGCTCTGGGCCATCTTTGATGTTGTTCTTTGAGTTCATGTAGGTGTAGGGTTGGGTTGTTTATTTGAAATGTTTCTCTTTTTTTAGGTAAGACTGTATCTCTATGAACTTCACTCTTGGACTGCCTTCCCTGTGTCCCATAAGTTGTGGGCTGTTGTGAGCTCATTTTTGTTTGTTTCCAAAAACATTTTTATTTCTTACTTGATCTCATTTTTGACCCATTCATTATTTAAGTGTGCTATTCAATCTCCATGAGTTTGAGAGTTTTTGAGTATTTACCCTTGGTGTTGGCTTCTACTTTCAGGCTCTTGTGGCCTGAGAAGATGCTTGATATGATTTCAATTTTCTTGAATTTGTTGAGGCTTCTCTTGTGTACTATCTCATGGTCTATCTTTGAAAGTAGTCCATGTGCATTTGAAAAGAATGTGTCTTTTGCATCTTTAGGATGAAAGTTTATATATATAATCCATTCGATCTAGGGCATTGTTCAATGCTGCACTACCCTTGTTGATATTTTATTTGGAAGATCAATTCATTTTTGACAAAGGGGTGTTAAAATCCCCTAGTATAAGTGTGTTGCTGTCTATATCTTTCTTGAATTCCTCCAAAATTTTCCTTATGTATTTGAGTGCTCCCATGTTGGGTGCATATATGTTTATCATGTTTATGTCTTCTTGATGGATTCTCCCCTTGAGTATTATGAAGTGTCCTTCTGGGTCTCTTTTTTATGGCCTTTGTTTTGAAGTCTATTTTGTCAGATATAAATAATGCTACCCTGGCTTCTTTTCCCTGCCCATTTACATGGAATATTAGTTTTCCAACCCTTCACTTTCAGTCTGTATAGGTATGTTGTTCAGAGGTGCGTCTCTTGTAGGCAGCATATGTGTGGGTCATGTTTTCTTATCCATTCAGCTACCCTATGTGTTTTGATTGGAGCATTTGATCCATTTACATTTAAGGTTATTATTGATAGGTTCTTATTCACTGCCATTTTACTTCCTTCATACCTTTGTTCCTTTCTCACTGTTTTTCTTTCTCATCTTAAAGCAGTCCCTTTAGCGTATCTTGCAGTGCTGGTTTGGTGGAAGTGTACTATTGCCTTCTTTTATCTGGTATGCTCCTTATTTGGCCTCCCATCTTAGTTGAAAGCCTTACTCGATAGAATAGTCTCAGTTGCATGCCTGTTTTTTCTTATTATTACTCAGAATGTTCCTTGCCATTCCCTTGTGACTTGTAATGTTTCTGTTGAGAAGTCAGTTGTTAGCCTTATCAGGGTTTGCTTGTGTGTTACTTCTTGTTTCTCCCTTGTTGTCTTTAAGATCCTCTCTTTGTCTTTAAATTTTGTGATTTTAATTATGATGTGTCTTGCAGTGGGCATCTTTGTATTCCTCTTGATTGTGGCCCTCTCTGCTTCCTGGACTTGTGTGACTTTTCCTTCATCACATTAGGGAAGTTGCCCATCTTTACTTTTCCAAACAAGTGTTCTATCCCTTGTTTTTCTTTTTCTTCTTCTGTTAACCCTATTATGTGGGTATTATTCCATTTCATGTTATCCTGCATTTCCATTTACCTATCCTGATTCTTTTTTAGACTTTTTTTTTCCCTTTTCATTCTATTTTTGGGAAGTTTTTCTACTTTGTCCTCCAGTTCACTCAATCAATCCTCTGCCTCATCAAACCTGCATTTGATTCCTTTTATTGTGTTCTTTAACTCCAAAATTCTGTTCTTCATACTTATTGGCCCTTGAGGATTGTTTCTATAACCTATTTTATTCTGATATTCTTCACAGTAATTTCCTCATAATTTCCCTGTAGTTTTTGAAAATTTGCTCTGAGTCCATTGAGCTTCCTTATAACCATTACTTTCAACTCAGTATCTGATAGTTGACATTTCTATTTCATTTACATTCTTTCTGAGGATTCCTACTTTCCTTTTGACTGAAGGTTTTTTCTTGGTCTTCCCATTGTTTGTGGGACTCTTCTTTTTCCTTCTGTTTTTTAAATTGATCTGTTCTGTATTTCTGACTTTCAGGTGTGAACTTCTATGGTGGGAGGCCTGTGAAATTCATTGGTGCAGTCTCCCTGATAACCTAAACTGGACATTCTTGGGGTGTCCCTTATGCTTTTTATTCTGGTTTGCTGGATAGAATTGGGTTTTCATTGTCATTGGGCTGTTCTACGGTGGGTCCTCCTCTGCCTCTGGTTGACTGAGGGCCACTCCACCCACCACATCTTGTATACTGCTGTGCAGGTACAACCTGAACAAAACCACTGAGCCAAAGAAACAAACTCACACCAGCAAATATAACTACACCGCACAATCCCACTATCAATAGCAAATTAACCAATATTAGTAAGAGTGTAATGAGACTAAGACTATTATAGGAGAGGAGAGTGGATATGAGATGACCTGCTGAAAGAGAGAAGATTTTGAGAGGGTAGAAGGAGGACCACTAACAAGACCTGAGAGTTGGAGCAGTAGAAGCAGAAAAGGTAGAGTTTACCTCCTGAATAAAGAAAGGGGATGAAGAGAGTTGAATGGAGTATAGGAAGGAACCATATAGTATCATGTTTAAACAAAATTAAAATAATACAAAATGAAAAAATTGACACAAAGAAAAAGGAAGGAAAATATTAAATAATTAATTAAAATAAAACAGCCAAATTGGAGAGAAAGATCTATCTTAGTACTATCAACAACACACAAGCTGAAGTTAATATAGGTGGTATAGGAATAAGATGGAAAAAAGAAACAAAGAAAAGCCTAAGAGATATTTAGAATAATGGGAAGTGATTTTGTAATCATGGAGGGAGAGGGAATGCTAAGAGTGAGGAACAAAAACCAGGCTCAGTAGTCTGCCTGAGCCCAAAGGCTGCTGCCATCTAGATCACAAGTGGCAATCACAAGGCCCACGGGCTGAATCTGGCCCTCCACCTTGTTTTATCCAGTCTGCTACCTTGTTACTACCTGGCCGCAGCACCAAACTTCTTGTCCCTAGTTAGGGAGTGGTTACATTTATACAGTCCTAAAATTATATTTGGCCCTTTGAATGTAACTGTGAGACTATGTACCCTGTGGTGAAAATGAATTTGACTCCTCTGGTCTCGAGGATGACTCAGCACTGGGATCCCTGAAGCTATTCTCTCAGTTCTCTCCCTAAGGCTTCTGATCTCCATCTCTCCTCAGGCATATCCAGCTCACTCTGCCCCCATCTTTGCTGGAGCCCCTGGTGTTGGATACCATTCTGCCTGGTTTCAGGAGTTGTAACCCCCCACCCCATGGCTAAGGCTGAGTGAGCGACCTTCGGACTATCACTAAGGAGAGAAAGCTTATCTCCCTGGCAGGAGTGCCACTTCTGCTTCATCTATAACTGGCCCCCAATGCTTGGTCAGTTAGCCAATGACAGGTAAGATTCCCTCAAGGGAGGGGTTGCCTAAGACAGGCACGACCACTTGCAAGGCCCTCAAGAAAGGATTTGGGGGACTGCAGCAAAGAGGGGGTGATGGACCCTTGCCCCTCAGCTATCCTGACATAGCCTGAGTCCTCAATCAATCTGGGAGTTTTCCTTATCTCTGGCTTCCTGGCTGTGATCCACTTAAGCCTGAAACTATGACGGAGGGCCTTGCAGCCCTGCACTGCCTAAGGCGGGCTCCCCAGGTGATCAAGCATAGGAAAGAATTCATAAAGTCCTGTGAAACCTGATTGCTAAGAGTGCTTTCATTTAAATGACAAGGGTCCGAGGAGGAGGAAATGAGTTTCTCTCCCAAAGTTTTGTAACCCCTTGGCTGACAGACTCTGACTCAATTAAGCCCTCAGATTTTTTTGAAATGTTGTCTATTGTTTGATCCTTGCCACCTGACATTGATTGATAAGCTTTACCTGTATTCTTGTGTATTATGAACCGAATAAAAACCATTGAGGAAGGGTCTCTTGGTCCTCCTTTGAGAGACTGGCCACCTCTCCTCCCCAAGCAGATCATGTCTTGGTAGTTTTATTCTCATCCATGGCATACAAGGGGCTCTGCACGCAAAGTTCCCCCACACCCTGGTAAGTGGCTGCAAATGAAAATCTGTGTGTTGACACTTTAAACAGCCCTTGTATCTCCAACAGTCTATCTCTGGCAGAGACCAACCAGCCACTTTTCACTGCTGGTTGTTATCTGTGTACTTTTTGGACTCTGGTGTTCTAGGCTAGGAATTCTTACTTAGGGTTTAGACCCCAATCTTCTGTGGGGGATTCAATTTGCTGCTAATTGTCCCCTAGCCCTGCCACCTTTGGGAGACCAGACAGCCTTCTCGACTCTGTACCTCAGTCCTTTCTAGGGATATTGTGCTGAAGCTTGTTGTACCAGTTATATGCTTCTCTCTGGCTATTACTCAGATGTGTGTTCTGGGTGGTATCTCCAGAATTGAGGTGTGATGCCAGTTTGGTCCTTGGAGGAGGTCATTGTGATTTCCATTCACTCTTCTGCCATCTTTCTCCTCAGTTTTTGCTCTCTTTAAACAACCTGCCACAGATATCTGCAGAGCAGTAAGGTCAACAGTCTTGCAGACCATCTTCAATAATGGAGGTTGTTCGCCACAGTGATGCAGCCTTTCAGAGCTGGTGGACATGGTGTCATTCACTACATGAGTCAGGTGAGCAGCCTTGCCCATGTCACTCAAGTGTGTCCAACTGGCTGAGTAAATTTGCTGGAGATACCATAACCTAGGACCCCACTGGGTGGTGTGTAGAGTAGACACTTAATTTTTCACAATTCCAGAGAAAAGAGGTTACAAGTGAGGGTGTCATCAGGGCTGGTTCCTTTGGAGGGGTTACTGCCTTGCTCAGACATGGCCATCTTCTCACTCTTTGTCATATGGAATCCCCTCTTTGCTTCCATGTGTCCTCCCATCCTCTTCCAATGTCACTGGTCATATTGCATTATGGTCCATTTCATTGAATTAACCTTAACCTTAATAACTTGCTTTAGGTTATACTCATAAAGGCACATTTTGAATACTTCCAAAGTCATGTCTCTGAAGTCATGTATTTTGGATGACACACAAAGACCACAGTGTTTACCTGTACTACCCTCAAATGAAAGAATATGCACAGGCAAAATTTTATCTGCCACTCCAGGATTCCAAAATGAAAAGTCTATTGCATGGCAGTGCCAACAGAACTTTTGTGATGATGGATGTTGCCTTGCTATCAGCCTGTCCCAAAGGTTTCTCATTCCTTTATACTTAGAGCAATGTGGAAGAATTAGGGACAATGTTAAACTTAAAAGAACATATAAAAAAGAAAAAGATTACCAATCTGATTTCAACATGTCCAAGGCAAGCCCAGTGTTCCTTGATTTTCACTTTTCCAGCATCATTTGACTCACCTGTCATCTTTTTCTATCCACAGGTTTTGGACTTTCCTGAGCCATGTACTCTGACATCTGCCTAGTGATGAGCTTTCTCCAGTCAGGAATGACCAGGCATTTTCCCCTATGCATTTTCTGCATCTCAAAATTACCTTTCCTATAAAAGAAGGGGAAGAAAGCATCATTTTGGAGGTCACTGGTTTTCCCAGGCTGTGTTTCTCCATCTTGTACACACTTCCCAAATGGAAAGGGACAGTGCTCCCCAAACCATTTCCATTCATCTGAGGAATAGATAAGGCTCAAGGAACTTAGAAGAAATGCCATGTATCCCCAGCTTTGGACACTTCTCTGTTCTAACCTGTGTGACCTTGAACAGCCATTTGACTTGCACAAACCTGTGTGATTTCATCTCTATAATGAGGGTGCTCTTTAAAGTCTTGTGGGTACAGAGCTCTTCATACAGACTATTAGTATGGAAAGTCTATTATGCCTCATCTTAAATAAAATATCTAGAAATATGCTTTAACTGGTGTGACTCAGTGGTTGAATACAAGCCTGCAATTTAAAGGGTAGCAGGTTCGATTCCCAGTCTAGGGTACACACCTGGGTTGCCCGTCAGGTCCCCAGTCAGGGGCACATGAGAAGCAGCCACACATTTCTGTTTCTTGCCCTCTCTTTCCCACTCCCTTCCCTTCTCTAAAAAATAAAGTAAATAAAATCTTTTTTAAAATGCCTAGAAATTAAAAATTGTATCAAGAGACCCACCCACCAAACTTAGATTGTACTTTCAAAATGTATTGATAAAATCCTATTTAGTGTGGGCACTCCTCACCCTTCTCTTGCACAAGTGCTTGAGGGGCTAGGAGTTTTCCATGAGTTGCAGATCTCAGTATGCTTGATGATTCATGGTGATGCCACTGACAGGATGTCTATACTGGTGTCACCCAGGGTGCAGCTGTGTTCATGCTTAACTTACATGAATCCTTCAAATGGAAGGCCCTCAAGGGAGGCACACTGAAGAAAGTGGAAGATGTCCTATCTCTACCTTTCATTGGTGGAAACATCTCCCACCTCACTATCTTCAGGTGCATGTACCAGTCTTCCTCCAGAGCCCAAATGTTCTTGTATGATTGCTTTCTTGGTGATCATATGCACCCTTTTTCAGCACAGCTGTGTTTCTGGCCCCTGCTAGCTGTATGTCATAAAAATGTCAACACATATGTCAAACTGAGGCTCAGTTTTCTTCTTTGAAATGTGGAGCAGAAGAGGAAAAACCTCATAAAGTTCTCACTGGGACTACTGTGGGAACAATAAAGGTAGGTCTCAGGTGGTACCTGGCTCCACAGTTAGGACTTCTGGACATGTGGGTGTTCATGGCAATTATTATTATTTATCTGTCCACCACAGAAATTCACCAGCCTCAGCCATCATGGCCTGGGACATTTCTGAGCTTGGAAATGCAAGTGGAAAACAATCTGTCCAGAAGTTGGGGAAAGCACTTTGGTGACATTTGCCCTTGTCTTTGGCATTGCCTCATTTGGATTCTGTGGGGAAAGCAGAGTTCCCTAGGCCCAGTTAAATATCTTGGATGGTTCTGGTTTGACTTCGTTTATTTGACAAAGTCCATGAAGCACCTACCACATGTAGGTCCTACTAGAGGCCTTCAGCATAACTCAGTGAATGAAACAGACATTATTCCAGGGCCTCTATTCTACTCAATGAATCAGTCCATCACAATAGATATCTTTTTCATGTCAGGTCCTCTATCCATTAGATCAGAGATGCTCAATGTCTCCTCTATACCCGAAGGTCTCCCTGTTTATTCTGAAAATAGACACTCATAAAGGTATGAAACAGAAAGGTGGGTGTTGTTAGGTTCAGACAGAAGACCTGGTTTGCTGAGAGCACACTGGCTGTGTGGCAAGGAGGGCCTGGAACCAATGAGATCTTATAGATCTGATTCCCAAGGGATGCCTTAGCTCTGGTTGCTTGTAATCTAAGAAGCCACAACAGAGAGATCTGCAGATGGGGCCTCTGGCCTCATAGAACTATACAGAGGCTAGGATGAGTTTTGTTCTAGCGTCCCTATGCCAACACAGTACACTCCTGCTCAGCATGCCCATCTCCAGAGTCAACTCTCCTCACCTCCATCCCCAGGCCCTAAACCTGGAGATGTGGTCATAGCCTGCTCAGCAATATACCTGAAACCTCAGTGTAGATGTGCAAGTATATGAAAGGTTGGGGTAGGCAGTGTATAGGTCTTGAGAAGAAATGTCATTGGAAAGAAAAGACTCACAGGGTCTCCATGTTACACCTGCTGCATTTCCAGGCCTACTTCTCCCAGGAAAGCAAAACAGGGGTCAGGGTTAGCATTGGGCTGTCCCCTGGTTGGCCATGGGCATGCTCAGGGACTCTGTCCTAAACAAGTTTGTTCTGGGAAGACAGTGTAAAAGGAGAATTCCAGACTCTGACTCTGCTGCCCATCTGCCTTCCCCAGGGCCATTGCTTCTCCAGGTGGAATTTGAGCAGACCTGGTGCAGGGGTTTGGATAGCTACTACATTTACCCATTTTCCTTCTAAAGCAAGCCATGGTGCATGCAAGTCAACTTTCCTACTTCACAGCAGTGGCGCTGGCTCAAACTTCTTTGGGTCAATATGGGATATCCAGAGCCCAAAGATACAATGGCAGAAGGTGAGGGACCTTCAGTCTGGAAAAATGATCTGGGAAGGGGAAGTTCATCAGCAGGAGTTTTCTTAAAGGCTGGGGCACCTTTCCTGTCTCCGGAAAAGCAAGGAAAAATCAGGTATGTGTGTCTCAATTTGTTTTTTTCTCCTGCTTCTCCAGATCAACTTCCACAGTTCAATAGCAATTTCACAGGAAGTGCATCCTCATTGGCTAGTGCCTGGTCAAGGAAGAGGTCTTCCCCTATCCTGATGCATTGCCTGAAACCAGGATGGAGGCATCTGTTGTGTTTTTTTTTTCTTGTCCTCTTAGAAGTTCTACAGTTTATACTAAAAAAATTGCAGGAATGTATACCAACAGAAGATTTATAACAGCAAAAATGATAATTTTCAACAATACCAGTTTGTTTATATAAATATATTTCATGAAATAAAATAGTGTAAATGAAATAGCAATAAAGTTGTTAATTATAAGAATGCATGGACAATACAGTCATACATACACATAGTATAATTTTTATAGATATCTACATATATATTATGGACTGTAAAATATGTTCACTATTCCACATATTCTTAAAATAACTTCTAAAACAGATTTAAATTATATACTTCAACAAATATAAAGTGATATAATCATGAAATTGAATTGGAAATGTATGTACCAATATGTTACCAATAGTAATTATAGAAAATAAAACTAATAGAAGTGACTGCTCCTTCTCTTTTTGCTAAGCAATTTCTCTGGGTTTTGTGCAAAGATCACATATTTATTTATTTTTTCTTCTTTCTTTAATTGTTGTTCAAGTACAGTTTTCTGTCTTCTACTCCAATCCCAGCTCACTGCCCCAGCCCTTCCCACCTCCCTTCCATTTCCAACCCCCCCATAGTTTTTGTCCATGTGTCCTTTATACTTGTTCCTGTAAACCCTTCCCCCTTTCCCTTGAAATTCCCTCCCCTCTTCCCTCTGGTGACTGTCCATAGTTTTTTGATCCATTCATTTATTTGTGGGCACCTAGGTTGCTTCTAACACTTGGCTATTGTAAAGTATGCTGCTGTGAACACTGAGGTGCATAGGTTCTTTGGGATTGGTGTTTCAGGGTTCTTAGGATATAATCCTAGCAGTGGAATTGCTGGGTCAAAAGGTAGATCTATTTTTAGTTTTCTTAGAAAATTCCATACTGCTTTCCATAGTGGTTGTACCATTCTGCAATCCCACTAACAGTGCACTAGGGTTCCCTTTTCTCCACAACCTCTCCAACACTTGCTGTTTGTTGCTTTGTTTATGATGGCCTTTCTAATCAGTGTGAAGTGGTATCTCATTGTGGTTTTAATTTGCATCTCTCTGAGAACTAGCAATAGTGAGCATCTTTTCATGTGTCTCTGGACCCTCTGTATGTTGTCCATGGAGAAGTGTCTGTTCAAGTCCTTTGGCCATTTTTTAACTGGGTTGCTTGTCTTAGTGTGGGGTTGTGTAAGTTCTTCCTATATTTTGGAGATTAAACCCTTGCCTGAGGTATCATTGGCAAATATGTTTTTCCATACAGTCGGTTCTCCTTTTATTTTAATACTGTTTCCTTTAGCTGTGCAGAAGCTTTTTATTTTGATGGGATTCCATTTGTTTATTCTTTCCTTCATGTCCCTTGCTCTAGGGGACATATTGGTAAAAATGTTGCTGCATGGAATATCTGAGATTTTCCTGCCTATGTTCTTCTCTAGGACTTTAATGGTGTTACGGCTTATATTTAAATCTTTTATCCACCTTGAATTTATTTTTGTGTCTGGTGTAAGCTGGTGCTTGAGTCTCAATTTTTTGCACATAGTTGTCCAGTTCTCCCAACACCATTTGTTGAAAAGGCTATTTTTTACTCCATTTTATATTGCTGCCCCCTTTGTTGAACATTATTTAACCTTAGAAACTTGGGTTTATTTCTGGGCTCTCTGTTATGTTCCATTACTCCATATGCCTGTTTTTTTTTGTTTGTTTTTGTTTTTTTGCCAGTACCAGGCTGTTTTGATTATAGTGGCCTTGTAATACAGTTTGGTATCAGGTATTGTCATCCCTCCTAGGAATAAAATCTATCCAAGGAGATAAAAGACCTGTATTCAGAAAAGTGCACAACACTGAAGAAAGAAATCAAAAAAGACACAAACAAATGGAAACATATACTATGTTCATGGATTGGAAGAATTAACATCATCAAAATGTCCATACTACCTAAAGCAACTTACAGATTCAATGCAATACCTATTAAAGTACCAATGGCATATTTCACAGACATAGAACAAACACTTCAAAAATTTTTATGGAACCTCAAATGACTTTGAATAGCTGCTGCAAAGATCATATATTTACAATAACACATTTTAGTACTAAATATTTTTATATATTACACTTAAGTGCCTTTACATTCAATAATGTGACCATTATCAATAATATCTTTCTAAATTTTTCATAGCACCATTTTAATTGCTTGAAACAGTCACATTAGGTGCTAAATTATTTGATGGGCTATATTTTACTTCATCAACATTTAGTTGAAGTTGCTATTTGAACAACAATAACCATTCTAATTAGCTCTTACCATCACTGGGGAGAGACTGCATTTCTCTGGTTGTAACTAAACCAATTCAAAAGAAGTCACTCCACCGAGCACTCATTCTCCTTGAACTTAACATAACAGTTCAATTCAACTTAGGAATAGACAACGATTCTTTTATGGAACTGGCCTGGGAATGGAGCAGGGATGACTCAGGCCCAACTGTAGTGTGTGGGTTCTTGCTTTCATATAGAAATTATTTCACAACAATGCCCAGGTGACTTTGAGAGTGTGTTCATTGATGCTCAGTACAGTGAAGGAAAGGAAGCACTTAGGGTACAGGAAGCAACAGGAGAGAGCATATGCACTGTTCTGCTTTGGTTCCCTCAAAACTTTATAGAAAAGAAGTGAGCCAAGGCAGGGTTGCCTTTAACTCACTAGCAAGTCACAGGCAGGATCAAAAGTGAGCCCAAGAGGAGATGCCATTGTCAGATGCTCCCCTGGTGGCAAATCTCATGGGGACTCTTACAGTATAAGAGGAAGTAAACATTCAGGGCACTATGGGGCAAGGAAGCATGGCAGTGCTCAGAGGGAGCTCAAACCGACTCTTTGTCTTGAGGGTTTTTATCAGTCTTCTGCCAGTGAAAATTTTGTGGCAGGGTATCAGCAAAATAAAGCTTTCAAGTGTGTTTTTCATAAGCTGATGCATGATAATGAGCTTATAGAGGAGTTTGGGATTATTCTCTGGTCTGTTTTATGGTTTTACTTTTATCTTCAGTCTGTGTGGCTTTAATTGATGTGTGTTATTCATTCCCCTGACTTTATTTTTCCTTGGGTTTAGGTAGTACAAAAGCCATACATTGGGTCTCTCTTCTCTCTCCCTTTCTGCTCAGTGAGATTTAAAATATGTATTCTCTGTTTAGAGAGGAGAGTTATAAACCATTTGCTCTCAAGCATCCTTGGTTGGAGAAGATAAGGTCTCATGTTCACTAGCTGGCTGTAAGTTTTTGAAATTGTTTGGCCTTATGTAATTTTCTTGTGTCAGTTTCCCCATTCCACTTGCCCAGAAATTTTCCTACCTTCTCACAATCCTTTCTCAGTTCCATGAAACAAATTTGTACTAAAGCAACATATTCATTTCTAGTCCTATGTGTAGAGCCATAGTTCACTGACACAACTGGAACAATCTATAATTAAATTGAAGTCTAACCCATCAAAAATTATAAGCTAATAAATAATATTGGAATGAAATCTGTAAGCAAGTATTTGAAAACAAATTGTGCTGTGGAAAATGAAGTCACATCACATAAAAGCATAAAGTCATGGCTGACACACAAGGGCAGTCACTGTCACGTCTGTACTCTTGCTCTGAGGTAAGACTTCTATTCTATCTTCTGATTCTTATCTGCTTTGAATAAAAACCAGCTAGTTTGTCTATTTACCAAGCCAACACTCCCCAGGTATCAAGAAGGAAACCTAATTATCTACATGAACTTAATTTTAAATTTTACTTAATTTTAATTATTAAAAACAATTTTAAGTTGTATGTGGCTGATGGTGAACATATTGGGCAGAGTAGTTCCAAATACTAGCCACTAGATTAGAAACCTTCATCCCTGACTTTCAGGATACCTCTCCTCCTCTACTTCCATGTAGAAGAAATAACAGGGCCATCAGTATTCACAGTATCAGCAGGAAGATCCTGATCAGCCTCTTTCCACCTACCATTCCCTGACCTCCACCTTGTGGGCAGAGGCAGCATCTTTCAGTAGCTGTTTGACACTAAACTTCTTTTCCTTGGCAGTTACAGCACTTCAGACCAAAGGCTCATGAAAGAGAGTCTCAAAGTAAATTCTGAGACAGTATTTTCTTCTCTGATAAAAAGAACAGTAGTGAAGAGAAGGTTTTTTTCTCTTTTCATGCTGGGAGCTATTGTCACCTTCTAGTTGCTGGCAGTTGTCTTAGGACCATGAGGGAACAGTGAATAAGAACAAGCTTACCTTAACATCATTGAATAGCTAAATTTTATTCTGGAGCCACCTTCATGTGGATTTGTTAGTTTGTTAGAAAACAAACTCCTAGTGTTTAAGCCATGTTTCCTCAGTATCCTGTTGCTTACAATCCTCAGCGCCCATGCTGAATGATATTCTTGTACTTCTGATAGTGGGCAAATTTGTATCATTTCATAGTATTTAAGGAAATATGTAAATGTGGGAGCAGGTTTGAGGACAGAAGATGATGTGAGTTGCTTGAAAGAAGCATCGGCTCTCTTCCAACTGTACCTGTGGGGAACTGTGGGACACAAGGCATGACATAGCTCTCAGCTGGGATGAAAGCATAGGAAGCCACTGAGGATCTCAAAGTGTGACCAGACAAAAGCTGTGAAGGAGGGATAAGACAGGAAAACTAAGCCAGTCAGGTGATGAAAAGCCTGAGGGGACACACTAATGGTTTTAGACTTGTTCCTAAAGGACTTAAGAAACCATCATAAGTTTTAAGTAAATGACAGGATCATATTTACATTTTCAAAAGATATATCAGGCTTCAGGTAGGGTAGAGAATGGTATGACATGGGGCAAAACCAGAGGTTGAGAGATCAGAGAGACCACATCCTATAAAGAGGCCATGATGTCAACATGGCTTAGTACTCTCAGTGCTAACTTTGGTTTGTTGAAATTGCAGTCATTTGGTCAGGATGCGAATGTTGAATACATATGACAGCAAGGGCTCTTCATGGAACTTGCCAGGTTAATTTCAGCAGTTTTAAGATAGTAGCAAAATATGCCATATCTTTTTCTAGACCGAACCCCCCCCCCCAGGAGACTCTAGAAACCAAAAAGTACTTGTCAAATATAAAGATTCACTAATGTGTTAAGGAAATGGGTGTGAAGTCAGCTTGGGGATAGAAAAGCATAATAAGTGTCAGAAATGAACTCATCCATATCTAGAAAGTTGGTGTATAATGTAAAGAGAAGAAAAATATAAATTAAGAAGGAGAGTGGGCACAAATAGTAAGCCATGGGGAAAAGAGTGAAATCTGATTCAAATCTCATAGCAATTATGAAAATCGGTGCCCTGTGGATCAAGGATTAAATGTGTAAAACAAATATGCATACTGTCTTGGAACAGGCTATGCCATAGTGTTCTCAAAATAATGTAGGAGTTATTTAAACAAAACCCAGAACAACTGATAAATTTTATCAATTCAAAATGTCAACTTCTCTTGTTGAAAGGACATTGTGAAGATGTGAAAGAAAACTCTTTCTGGCACACAGACCTAGAGCAGATTTAGTGTGTAACATTTTTTGTGCACATATTTATTTCTGTTATATCCTTAAATGTTCTTAATTTTTTATACCATAAAAAATAAGCACCTAATACCTTCATTATATTTTTTCCATATCTGTCATCTGTACATATGACTGATTTCTTCATCAACATACTTTCCTTGGCCCTTTGGGTTTTCTGAAATTTTCATCAGACTAAACTCTGTGACACATTTAAATTTATGCCCTCTAAAATAATTTGTGTTAAATCCAGTTTTTTATTGTTTATGCTGCCTTCCCAATTTTTCCCACCTTTCTCCCTCCACCCCACACCTCCTGCTTCCATAGCCACTCCCCACACTGTTGTTTATTTTTATGGGATCTTCATATCTGTTCTTTGACTAACCTTCACCTTCTGTCAAACAATCCCCACCTCGCTCCTCCCATCTTTCAGCTGTCAATCCATTTCATGATTCTATGCCTCTGGTCCTATTTTGCTCATTAGCTTATTGTGTTGTTTAGATAACTATCTTAAGCTAGATCATCTGGTATTTTTCTTTCGCTGACTGGCTTATTTCACTCAGCGTAATAGTCTCTGTTTCCATCCATGTTGTTGCAAAAAATGGGTATTTTTCTCTTTTTGCTTTTCAAATTCCAGTGTATAAATGTACCACAATTTTTAATCCACTCATCTACTGATGTGACTAATAGGCTGTTACTAAATCTTGACAATTGTAAATAGTACTGCTATGAACATAGGTGTGCTAAGTTCTTTTGAATAGATGGTTCCAAATTCTTAGGGTAGCCTGCCAAAAGTGGAATATCTGGGTCAAAAAGCAGTTGCATCTTTACTTTTTTGAGGAAAGACCATGCAGTTCCCCACACTGACTGCAGCAGTCTGCATTCCTAGCAAGAGTACACTAGGGTTCCCTTTTCTCCACATCCTCACCAGCACTTGTCTGTTCATTTACTGATCACAGACGTTTTGGTAGGTGTGAGGTGATATCTCATTATAGCTTTCATTTGAAACTCTCTGATGGTTGTTGATGTTGGGCATTTTATCATATTTCTGTGGGCCATCAGTATGCCCCTCCCACAGTGAAAATATCCTACTATTTCCTTCCAAAGAAAGAAAAAAAAAAAAACACTAGAAGGATCTCCAATGTGTTTCACCAGGAACCAAATGAGAAAAGAGGAATGTGTCAGCAGAAGTGAACTCTGATATGCTGAGGAATTTAAAACACAGTTGTGAAGGGCAATTGGATTTGTTAGAACTCTCAGTCTGGTAGTCCATACTGGCAAGTGGTTTAATGAGGGTTCATTTATGTGCCAAACATGTGAGAGTTTAATCAGCTCCTTTGGGTAGCCAGGAACCCAGCAAACTTTAGTAACATTTTTGTTCTGGAAAAGATACATTCCATTTTTTATTATTTTGTTATTTTTTAAACATTGGCTCAGTCTTATCATCTCCAGTAGGCAATATTTAATCACTAGTCAAACCAAGAAAGCAGAGAGTACCCAAAGGCTGGTAAAGGCAAACAATTAGGCCCCCAAATCTGGCAGTGACCTCTGTAAAAAATCAAGATCTTAGGAAAGAATTTACTACCAAGGATGGAACACCCTTGTGGCATCAACTCCCTCTTTCAAACAAAGGCTTAGTGAAAGAGAAGGTCACATATGCTGTATGGTCTACAATGATGTGGACAGCTGATTGAGCAAGGAGGTGGTGGAACTCTGCAGGAGACCTGTCTTCAGCAGTTAAGCAAATAACCAGGTCCCTGCCAGTGACTGACAGCTCCTTAAACAAGTTCCCACTAATGGGTTCAGCACCTGGTGTTGGGTACTAACAGGTGACCTGAATGTCCATGTAGGACAAGAAAAACACAGTGAGGGTGAGCCACAGGAAATGGCTTCCCCTGGCCTTTGCTTGAGGCTAGGGCTTCTTCAGCCTGCACTGCATCTACTGATGCTGCCTGAACCAGGGAAGTGGGGCTCCTACAGCTGCAGTGCTCTCCCCTGAGGTACTGCCCCTCTAGCTTCCAGTTTCCAGTGGGGGTGTCATGGGACACTGATTGATGTGGCACACCCTAAGTCCCTGCTGCCCCTTGCAAACTCCACCACACTTTCTGAGGACCACTGACAGACCAGAGCTCTGACCCCAAAGCCCCAATATGTTCTTACTTCTAATCAGCACTTACTAACCTGGAGCAAGTGCACAAGCCTGTCTCTACATTCATAGCATGTTGTAACCCTTTTCCCACAGAGTATGAACCCAAAATATTTATGAGTGAATAAATGATCAGAACAGTGATTCTTTTAATGCAATATTTACCAAAGGGGATTTTGTAGGGTATTGAATTTATACCCTGGTTATAACCTCAGTTTTGGGACTTACTGATTCCTAGTCTGTTACCTGATTTTTCAAATGCTTCAATATTTAGTGAATTTTTTATATATGCATCTGATGATGAAGGTGACATCTCTTCTGTTGCTTCACCTTTGATCATTATTTTATAACAGGAAGGTATTTTTGAAGTAAGCTAGTCAATCAAGTCATGTTACATTGCTAGAAGTCTGACAGAAGAAATTCAGAGCATTTAAAGACCTGCTTAGACTTACTAACATATGACAAGAGGGTGATGATAAGCTTGCATCTCAGAATTGCCAGGGTGCATGACATGTCACTGCTCCATGCTGTCTCTCCATCTGGAAGCACCAACTTTTCATCACACCCCACCAAAGGTCCATGTGTTCCTTCCACAGAGTGAAGATCATTGTTAGGTTGCAGTAAATTGCTGAGGTACCCACATAGGAAGAAGACCAGATTCTGAAAGAAGGCAGGTAACCTGCACTGAAATTGCCAAAATAAGGTCAGAACCATTTGTACACATTGAAAGGTCACACACACACTCACACCCCAGACCAATATTTAGCCACTAAAGTTTTGCCATCAAGGAACTTTCCATTAGCAGAAGCCTCATGTTCGAGCAACTAAAGATTGTTTCTCTGCATATCCTTGGAAGTAGTTACAACAGTAGGGCCAAGCACAAGGACTATCAGGCTCATTAGACAGTTCCACAGAGAGTTTTTAAAACAGGTGACAGAATCATCAGCACATTTACACCAGCAGGAGCAGCACCCAGACCCATTCACCACTGGGTATGTCATTGAAATTCAGCAGCTATCACAGTCTCCTTCCCAATCTCTCAAATGCTCTTTGAACCTGTGGGCAGATTCCACGCCCAAAAGACAAAAACATGGCCTGGAGGGAGCAGGGTCAGACCTGGTGAGGCCAACTCAATGTGAGCATGGGTTATGAAGAATTGGTCCCATAGAATAGAGACATGGGCAAAATTGTGTCTTACTTCTTCAAGTTAGTTATAATACTTGTCAACTTCTTTTAAAATTGTGGTTAGTATCATGATTGTATTTTATTAGGTTTACAGGTATATTTTGGGGAAATTACCATGGTTAGGATATTGAGTTTTCTGCCCATCAATATTATATTTTCTTGTTAACACATCTAGAATAATTTTCAAAAATAAAAATTTTTGTCAATACCGATATGACACATTTTAGTTAGATTTATTTCTAGGTTCCTTGTAGTTTGGTTGTACTTTGAGTGAGATATTTAAGAGATAGCAATCCTTATAGCCTTCTGTACATAAATAACATAATTTATTATCTTTTTTCTGAGTACATTGAAGAACCCATTTGTGACAGTAGTTTGTCTATATATTCTCTTGGAGAGTTTATGTGGACAATTTATATCACCTGTTAATAAAAATAACTTTGTTTCTTCTTCAGCACCAATATTTCTTTCCTTTTCTTGTTGTATAGTGTTGGTTAGACTTTTTACCTTGTTGCAGTTATGCATGCTGTGTGCCAGAGTTTTTGGGGTTTTTGTGTGTTCATTTTCATTTGTTTCCAGATAATATTGTATTTCTTACTTGATCTCATTATTAACCAATTTATTATTTAATAACATTACTCAGTATTCCTGTATTTAAATGTTTTTGAGTTTTTCCTTGAGGTTGGTTTCTAGTTTCAAACCCTTGTGATCCAAACCCTTGTGATCCATGAAGCTGCTTGATGTGATTTCAAATTTCTAGAATTTTTTGAGGTTTGTTTTGTGTCCTACCATGGGTCTACTTTGAAAATGTGCCACATAAATTTGAAAGGAATGTAGGTTTTGCTTCCTTGGTGTGAAATCTTGTATGTATACATAATCAAGTAAGTCCATTTGATCTAGAGTGTATTTCAATGCCACAATATCTTTGTCGATTTTTTGTTTGGAAGGTCTATCCATTGTTCACAGTGGAGTATTAAAAGCCCTATAAGTACTCTATTGTTGTTGACAGCTTGCTTGAACTCCTGCAAGATTAAGTTTATATATTGAGCTGTTTCTATTTTGGGTGCATATATGTTTATAAGGATTATATCCTCTTGGAGTACTCCCTTAAATATTATATACTGACCTTGTTTCTCTCTTATTATGGCCTTTGTTCAAAACCTATTTTTTTTCTGATGTAAGTATTGCTACCTCAATTTTTTTATGTCTATTTGCATGGAATATTTTTCCATCCCTTCACTTTCACCCTGTGTACATCATTTGTTCTGACGTGGGTCTCTTGTAGACAGCATATATGTGGATGGAGTTTTCTTATCCACTCCGTGCCCCCATGCCTTTTTAGTGGAGCAATTAATCCATTTCCCTTCAATGATATTATATATAGGTACTTGTTCATTGCCATTTTTCCTTTGTACTTGTGTTCCTCTCTCTCTCTCTCTCTCTCTCTCTCTCTCTTTCTCTCTCTCTCTCTCCCCCCCCCCTCCTTAAAGCAGACACTTTTAGCATCTCTTGCAATGCTGGTTTGATGGAGATATACACCTTTAGCCTTTCTTTTTTTGTCTGGGATACACCTTATTTTGCCTTCCTCTTAAAGTGAGAACCTTATGGATAGGGTAGTCTTTGTTGCAGGCCTTTGCTTTCCATTGCTAGCAATATTTTCTGCCATTCCCTTCTGGGTTGTGGTGTCTCTCTAGAGAAATCAGCTGAGAACCTTATCAGAGTTGAGTTCCCTTGTGTGTTACTAGTTGTTTCTCCCTTGCTGCCTTCAAGATTCTCTCTTTGTCTTTAAATTTCACCATTTTGATTTTTGGCATTCCTTTCTCAAAGAGCTTTTCTCTCCCTTGTACTTTTTCTTCTCCTTTTGGTATCCATATTATGCAAATATTATGATTTATACTTTTCTGTAGCTCTCTCAAACTATCCTCATTCTTTTTGGGTCTTTTTGTTTTGTTTTGTTTTATCTCTGCATGTTTGTTTCTTCCTTGTACTCCAGCTTGCTGTTTCTATCCTCTGCTTCATCTAGCCTACTTGAATTAATTCTAGTGTATTCTTCACTTCAGATATTACATTCTTCATTTCATCCTTGCCCCTATTCATAGATTCTATGCCCTCTTTCATGTTGCTGTAGTTTCCACTAAGTTCCTTGTAGCTTCCATAGAGTTCCTTGTAGTTCTAACTGAGCTCCTTGAGCATCTTCATAATCACTATTTTGACCTCTGTGTCTTATAGATTGCTTGCCTCAATTTCATTTAGCACTTTTTCTGGGGATTCCTCCTTCCCTTTCAGGTGGGAGTTGTTTCTTTTCCTCCCCAGTTTAAGTGACTCTTTTTTTCTTTTCTGTGTTTTAGATTTATCTGCTTTGACTACCCATCTTCACAGGTGAACTTCTTTGTTAGGAGATGTGGGACTCAGTGGTGCTGTCTCCTTGATCTCCTGAATTGGATGCTCTTGGGATGGCCTTTATGCCCTTTACATGGGCTCTCTTGCTGTAATTCGGTTCTGGTTAGTGTTGGGTCACTTTTGGAGAGTTCTTCCCTATGGCCAGTTGACTGGGAGTCACACAGCCTGCATGTCTTGTATGCTGTTGTACAAATGCTGCCAGAACAAAACAAAACAACACAGGAAACATAACCCACACCTGCAAAAATAACCCCAGCACATAGCCATACTATCAACAACAAATGATCAACTATTAATAAAGGTGGAAACATAGTAACACTATTATAAGAAAGAAAAATGAATATGAGATGACTAATAGAAATAAAAATGATTATGAGAAGGTAGAGGGAAGAGATAGAAGAGTAGGAAATAGAAACAAGATGAAAAAAAGAAAGTAAAGGGCATTTACACCATTAATAAAAATGGAAGGGAAGAAAGCAACATGGAGTAAGAAAAGAGAATAGTATAATGTGAGGTTAAAAAAATTACAAAGTAGTGACAAAATAGGCACAAAATTGAGGAAAACATCTACCATAAGAGTATCAACAACAAATAAGCAAAAGATTAATACCGGTGGAAAGGATTAAGAAGGAAAAAAGAAATAAAAAATGATTATGGTCTGTCTAAAGATGGAAAACAGATTTTGAGAGAATAGAGAGAGAGGAAACATTATGAGTGAGGAACAAAACCAGGATAAGAAGGGGGAAATGAAATTTAAAATAAAATAAAATAAAAAGGACAGGGGGAAGCAAAATGGAGTAGGAGAGGGGAACAGTGAAATTTGAGATTTGAAATAAAAAAATAATGAACTTCTTGGAATAAAATTGAAGAAAGCAACAACCACCACCATATCAACAACACATGAGCAAAGAAAGATTAATAAAGGTGTGAAGAGAATAAGGATATTATAATCAATGAAAAAAGGTTACAAGATAACTAATGTCATGGAAAATGGTTTTGAGGGCCTGGAGAGAGGCAAAGTAGTAAGAGTGTGGAATATAAACAAGTGATAAGAAAGAGTAAAATTAAAATTTAAAACAAAAACAAGAGGAAGAAAGAAGGTAAGCTGGAATATGAGAATGGAAGAGTTAAATATGAGCTCTGAAATAAACTAAAATAAAAACACAGTAAACTAGGAAAAAACTTGAAGAAAAACAAAAGAGTTAAAGGCTATGAAGGAGGAGAGACTTAAGACAGTGGCAAGGTAGGTGGTAGTAGAGCCCACTTCCCCCTGTACATGGGAGAAACACCTAGCCAATCTACTGAGAAACAGAGTGAACAGCCAACAGTACCCCAGCATATATGAAGACAGGAGAACAAAAAATTATAAAGGACATTGAAAAATCAGAGAGTAAGAAGAGTGCTTCAGGACAATAAGGTACCTGGGACCAGTGTGGGGACCAAGACAGCTCTAGCCCCACGTGCAGTTCCCACTTGGTCTTCCACAGGATTCTTGGGAGAGAGTTGGGTCAACAGATCCCTACCCTACCAAACAAAGTTTGAGCAGCACTGGGAGAGAACTGGTTGCTTGAAGTTGCAAAGAGGAGAATAAGGACTAAGTGGCAAACACACAGGGACTGTGAACACCCATGGAGTCTGTGGACACCAGATGGGGAGAGTTCAGAGTTGGGCCATAATGGGTCTTGACCTGGATAGTCCTTGGTCTGCATGGAGAATTGGGCCATGCAAGAGGTAAGGCCTTTGTACAGAGCAGCAGGATTGAGCAGGAAGAATTTTTCAAAAAGAAAAAGTGAAAAGGGAAACACTTGATGGCTGTTTGGGAAATTCTCCTGCAGCAGCCACTCTGGCCACCTCCCCATGGAAGGGCACGGTTTTCCCCAGGTCCTGCTCACACTCCTATAGCCCTGGGAAGAATGAGTGCCAGAAACTGAGGGACAAGAATCAGACAGGCTCAGCACACACACAGCAGACATAGGCAGAGTGCACTCTGCTGAAGGCCCAGTGCCCACACCCAAAGTCCCAGAGAGAGGCCCCAGGCCCACACCCAAAGCCCTAGGAATAGTGTGCACCCAAATCTGTGGGACCAGAGGCCGCTGGGGAACTGGGCTGGAGGCTGACTGAAGGCTGATCAGGAAGAGAGAAAAACAATATCAATCACCCCTTAGCCTGCTGCATCCAGGAAAGACCAGCAAAACTGACTTGGCCAGTTTGAAGCCAGCAGGAGGACTTTTTGTTTGTTTTAAAGTAATTATTTTTGTATTATTTTAAAATATTTTAACTTCTTCTTCCTATCTTTCCTTCTTTCTTGTTTTATTGCTTCTCCCTTTCTTTCCATTTCGATCTCTTCTTCCTTCCTTTTTTTTAAATTCCCAGAAATGAGACAAAAAACACATTGGAACTATGAAAAGAAAAGAGTTGGACCCAAAGAGAGGGCATCTGAACAGCTGAGACAGTGAGACAAATTTCACTTTGCTGATCCAGAGAACTTGAAAGTTATTAAATATCTGTATTATTATTTTTTCATTATTCTTACCTCTTTTATTTTATTAATATTTTTGTATTCCTCTTCTTTCTGTTTAGTCTTCTTTGATTGGCTGATTAAATTGCATTGTTTGACAGGTTTTCCTTGTTTTCTCTTTCATAGTGTATTTTTAATTTACTATCTTCCACTTCACTTTGGTTCCATTAGCACATTACTCTAAGTTCTATACTCCCTATTGTAGTTATTCAGACCTCATAGATTCTGTCATATGATTTTTTCTCTATTATTGTTGTAAATAATAGCTGTTCCATACAATGGTAAATACAACACAGAACCCATCCCAGATCTTAACCAAATTAATGATTCCCTGAACTCTATTACTGTTGTGGTTAACTCTATTATCTCCCATGCTACAACTATTTTCTATCTTTTACTCTCACTCTACCTCTTGATCTGAACTTCCATGAGCTCACTGCTTTCTAGATCCAACCCACAAGCCTCCCCTTTCCCCAAACAAGAGTCTTATCTTCTTTCCATCCTTTTAAAAGAGTGGCTAGTTGGGTGAAATATCACAGTTAACACTATACATATCCAAAGGATCTCCAATCTCTTCTCTGTGGACTGGTACTGTAATTATCATAGAATACAGCCTTGCTGTATTAAAACATTTTGCCTTCCTCCTCCAACTGATCACAAAAAAAAAAGAGTAGGTGGAAGCTCTGAACACCAGGATGTGTGCTAGAAGAGGAAACCCACCAACATATAACAACAGAAGAAGGTGAAGGAAGGAGTGGAAGCCACAGTAAATCAACCCAGGACCTATCTGGAAATACAACTAAATAGTGGACAAATTACCCAGAACAAACAACTGAACAAGAGCAAGAGAGAATCCCCAAAACCTTGTACAGATGGAAGAACCAGCTTCAAAACGACCTGCCCGCACCTGCACAATAAAATATAACAAGTGGTGGACAGAGTGATCCTCAGTTAGCCAGCTGGTGGGAAGGACCCACCAAAAAAGGACCCAACAAACAAGGACCCAACAGCAATCAAAATCCAAAGACATACACAGAGCAATCAAAGCACAGCTGGATACCAGTGAGCCCAGGTGATCAAGGAGACAGCACCACTGAACCTAACAGGTATTCTACTATAGAAGTTCACACCATAAACACAGGGAGGCAGAACAGATCAATTTAAGAAGTAGAGACTAACAAGAAGAGTCTCGCAAACAATGAAAAGACAAAGAAATGATGCCCAAATGAAAGGAAAGGAGGAAGCCTCAGAAAGAATGCTAAATGAAATAGAGGCAAGTCAACTATCAGATATTGAGTTTAAAGCAATGGTTATAAAGAAGCTCAATGAGCTCACAGAGAATTACCAAAAGCTACAGGGAAAACAATGAAATCACTGCAAACTATACAACATGCAAAAGGAAACAGAAACTATCAACAAGGGTCCAGAGCAAATGAAGAACACAAATTCTGAACTGAAGTACACAGTAGAAGGAATCAAAAGCAAGATTGATGAAGCAGAGGAACAGATCAGTGAGCTGAAGGAAAAGGTAGAAAAAAACACCCAGAATGAGTGAGAGAAGAAAAAGAGGCACAGAAAGAATGAAGAGTGTTAAGAAAAATGCAGGACAACATGAAATGAATTAATATTCATATAATTGGTATACCAAAAAGAGAAGAATAAGAGCAAGGGATAGAAAACCTGTTTGAAAAAGTAATGATAGAAAACTTTCCTAATTTAATGAGAGGAAAAAGTCATACAAATCCAGGAAACACAGAGAGCCCCAAACAAGAGGAACTCAAAGAGGCTCACTTCAAGACACATTATAATTAAAATGGCAAAATTCCAAGATAAAGAGAGAATCATAAAGGTGGCAAGGGAAAAACAAGAAGGAACATACAACAGAGCCCCCAAAAGACTAGCAGCTGTCTCCTCAATTGAAATGCTCAAAGCCAGAAGGGAATGGCAAGAAATATGCCAAGTAATGAAAACCAGAGGGCTGCAACCAAGGCTACTTTACCCAGCAAGGTTCTCAGTTAAAATGGAAGGCCATATAGGGAGCTTTCTAGACAAAAGAAGGCTCAAAGATTATTCCTCTTCCAAACCAGCTCTGGAAGAGATGCTACAGGGGTTGCTTTAAGAACAGGAAGAAAAACAGTGAAAGAGAGGAACACAGGTATGAAAAAAATGGTAATGAATAAGTATCTATCAATAATAACCTTAAATGAAAATGGCCTCAATGCCCCAATCCAAAGACACAGAATAGCATAGCAGAATAGATAAGAAAACATGATCCCCACATATGCTGCCTACAGGAACAACCTCAGAACAAAAAACCTATAAAGACTGAAAGTGAAGGGCTGGAAAACAAATATCCCAGGCAAATGGACAGGGGAAAAAAGCTGAGTAGCAATACTCATATTGGACAAAACAGACCTTAAAAAAGAACCATAAAAAGAGACCCAGAAGGTCATTTCATAATACTGAAGGGAAGAATCTGTTGAGAAGATATAAACATTGTAAATATACATGCATCCAACATAGGGTCACCCAAATACATAAAGAAAATCTTGGAGGACTTTAAGAAAGGTACTGACAGAAAAACAACTATAGTAGGAGATTTTAACACCCCACTGTCAAAAATGGACAAATCTTCAAAACAAAATGCCAATAAAGATATTGTGGCATTGAAAAATGCCATAGATGGAAGGGACTTAACTGATTATATATATATATATATATATATATATATAGAGAGAGAGAGAGAGAGAGAGAGAGCCCTTCATCCCAAAGAAGCAAAATATTCATTCTTTTCACATGCATGTGGAAGATTTTCAAAGATAGACCCTATATTAGCACACCAAACAAGCCTCAATAAAGCAAGAAAGTTGAAATTATATCAAATATTTTCTCTGACCACAAGGGACTAAAACGAGAAACCAACCTCAAGGAAAATAATTGAAAACACTTGAACTTGTGGAGATGGAATAGTATTCTATCAAACAATGAATTGGTCAAAATAAGACCAAGGAAGAAATCAAAAAGTTTCTGGAAACAAATGAAAATGAACTCACAACAACCCAAAACTTACAGGACACAGTGAAGGCTTTCTTGAGAGGGAAGTGCACAGCGATACAGGGCTACCTAAAAAAGAGAGAAATATTTCAAATGAACAACCTAACTCTATGCCCAAAAGAATGCAAGGAACAACAACAAAGACAACCCAGAGCAAGTAGAAGGAAGGGAATAACCAAGATCAGAGCAGAATTCAATGACATAGACTCTAAAAGCA
Source organism: Anoura caudifer (assembly GCA_004027475.1). NCBI lineage: Eukaryota > Metazoa > Chordata > Mammalia > Chiroptera > Phyllostomidae > Anoura > Anoura caudifer. Next base: position 66,968 of record PVKU01006948.1, read on the forward strand.
CAATTTTAAGGATCAATGAATCCAGGAGCTGGTTCTTTGAAAAGATAAACAAAATCGACAAGCCTTTAAGCAGGCTCATCAAGGAAAAAAGAGAGAGAACCAAAAAAACACAACCAGAAATGAAACAGGAGAGATTACAACTGATACCACAGAAATATTAAGGATTGTAAGAAATTACTCCAAAGAAGTATATGACAAGAAAATTGAAAATCTAGGTGAAATGGACAAATTGCTAGAAAAAATATAATCTACCAAAACTCGATAAAGAGGAATCAGAAAGCCTGAACTGACTGATAAAACCTGATGAAATTGAAACAGTAATTAAAAAGCTCCCAACACACAAAAACCCTGGACCAGATGGTTTCACAGGAGAATTTTACAAAGCATTTAAGGGAGAGCTAACCTCCCCCCTCCATAGATTATTTCAAAAAATTCAAGAAGATGAGTTTCCCAAACTCTTTTTCTGAAGCCATCATCATCCTAACCTGAAAACCAGATAAAGAAATAACAAACAAAGAAAACTTCAGGCCAATATTGCTGATGAACATAGATTCATCAGCAAAATATTGGCAAACTGCCTCCAGTAATACGTTAAAAAGATCATGCACCATGATGAAGTGGGATTCATCCCAGGGATGTAAGGATGGTACAATGTTTGCAAACCAATAAATGTGATACATCACATAAAGAAAAACAAAAACAAAAATCACATGATCATATAAATAGATGCAGGAAAAATATTTGGTAAGGTACAGCACCCATTTATGATAAAAACAGTCAGCATTGTGGGAATAGAGGGAGTATTCCTCAACATAATAAAGGCCATATATGAGAGACCTACATCCAACATCAAACTCAATGGACAAAAATTAGAGGTTTCTCACTTAGATAAGGAACAGGACAAGGATGTCCACTTTCACCACTTCCATTCTACATAGTACTAGAAGTTCTATCCACAGCAATCAGACCAGAAAAAAAAGTAAATAAAAGGCATTGAAATTGGAAAGGAGGAATCAAAACTGTTGCTGTTTGCAGATGATATGATAGTATACATAGAAAATCCTGTAGACTCCACCAAAAAACGACTAGACCTAATGAATGAATTTGTCAAAACAGCCAGATACAAAGTCAATACTCAGAAATGAAAGACATTTTTCTACACCAACAACAAAATATCAGAAATAGAAATCAGGGGAAAAATCCCATTTGATAGAGTAACAAGAAAAATAAATTATCTAGGAAGAAACCTAACCAAGGAGGTAAAAGACATGTACTCAGAAAACTATATGACACTGAAGAAAGAAATTAAGGAAAACACAAACAAATAGAAGTATGTACAATGCTCATGGTTTTGAAGAATTAACATAATCAAAATGGCCATACCACTCAAAGCAATTTATAGACTCAATGCAATCCCTATTAAAGTACCCACACCATATTTCTCAGATATAGAACAAACATTTCAGAAATTTATATGAACCATAAACAACCCCAAATGGCTAGAGCAATTTTGAGAAAGAATAACAAAGCAGCAGGGACCACAGTACCTGATATCACACTATTACAAGGCCACTGTAATCAAAACAGCCTGGTACTGGTATAAAAACAGACACATAGACCAATGGAACAGAACAGAGAGGCCAGAAGTAAACCCAAGGCTCTACAGTCAATTAATATCTGACAAAAGGGGAAGAAGCATAAAATGGAGCAAAAGTAGCCTGTTCAACAAATGGTGCTGGGAGATCTGGACAGCTACATAAAAAGAAATGAAACTCGATCACCAACTTACACCATACACAAAAATAAATTCAAGGTGGAAAAAGACTTAAATATAAGTTGTGACACCATAAAAACTCTAGAGGAAAACATGGGCAGGAAAATCTCAGACATTCCACACAGCAACATCTTCACTGATATGTCCCCTAAAGCAAGGGACATTAAGGAAAGAATAAACAAATAGGACCTCACCAAATTAAAAAGCTTCTGCATGGCAAAAGAAAACAGCATTAAGATGAAAAGAGAGCCAACTATATGGTGAAACATATTTGCCAAAGACACCTCAACCAAGGGTTTGATTGCCAAGATATATAAAGAAATCAGACTTCCGGCCAAGATGGAGATGTAGCTGGACACGATGTGCCTCCTCTCACAACCAAGATTAAGGACAACAAAAATATAGAATCGAAAAAAAAAAAAAAGAAAACCCAACCAGGACAGAGAGAAAATTAAATTGTGTGGGAGTTCGACAACGATTCATCCAGACCGGCAACAGGAAGAGGCCCCACAACCAGGGGCAGCACTGCGCCCAGAGGAGGCTCCATGAATGGGGGTGGCTTTGCAACTGGAGGAGGTCCCACGACCAGAGGTGACCCTATGACTGGAGGAGGTCCAATGACTGGGGGCGGCCCTGAGACCAGGGGAGACCTCACAACTGGGGATGGACCTGTGACCTGGGCCAGCCCTGTGACTGGGACCAGAGGCAGCTCTGCAACCATTGGCCCTGCGACTGGAGGAGGGGGTATTGTGGAAGACCCAGAGCTCACACCTGTGATGCTAGGTGAGACCAAACAAACAAACAAACAAAAAAGCTGGAAATGTGAAAAAACCAGAGTTGGACCCAAAAAGGGAACATACCAACAGATGAAACACTGGAAGATGTGAACACCAGGATACCCAAAGAAGACTGCACCACTGAACCTCACAGGAATTCTACCACAGAAGTTCACACCATAAACCCAGGAAGCCAGAACAGATCAATTTAAGAAGCTGAGGCTAGTCCTGGCTGGTGTAGCTCAGTGGATTGAGTGTGGGCCTCTGAACCAAGGGATCACAATTCGATTCTCAGTCAGGGCAAATGCCTGGGTTGCGGGCCAGTTCCCAGCAGGGGATGCACAAGAGGCAACCATACACTGATGATTCTCTCCCTCTCTCCCTCTCCCCTTCCCATCCCCTCTAAATATAAATAAACAAAATGTTTTTAAAAAAGAAGCTGAGGCTGACAAGAAGAGTCTCACAAACAATGGGAAGACAAAAGAACCATCCTCAAATAATAAAAAAATGAGAAAGACCCAGAAAGAGTGCTAAATGAAATGGAGGAAACTCAACTATCAGATTTTGAGTTCAAAGCAATGGTTGTCAGGAAGCTCCATGAGCTCAAAAAGAGCTACCAGAAACTACAGGGAAGCTACAAAGAGCTCACTGCAAACTATATCAACATGAAAAAAGAAGTAGAAACTATCAACAAGGGCCAAGAGGAAATGAAGAACACAATTTCTGAACTGAAGTACATAGTGGAAGGAATGAAAAGCAGAATTGATGACGTAGAAGATCAGATCAGCAAGTTGGAGGACAAAGCAGAAAAAAACACCCAGAAAGAGAAAGAAAATGAAAAGAGGCTCAGAAAGAATGAAGATGGATAAAGAGAAATGCAAGACAATATGAAACCTACTAATATATGTATAATAGGGATTCCAGAAGGAGAAGAAGAAGAGCAAGGGATAGAAAACCTATTTGAAAAAGAAATGATGGAAAACTTCCCTAATTTGATGAGAGAAAAACTCACACAAATCCAGGAAACACAGAGTCCCAATCAAGAGGAACTCAAAAAGGCCCACTTCAAGACACATCATAATTAAAATGGCAAAATTCCAAGAGAAAGAAAAAATCTTAAAGGCAGCAAGGGAGAACAAGGAAGTAACATAAAAGGGAGCCCCTATAATGTTAGCAGCTGACTTCTCAATGGAAACACTCCAAACCAGAAGAGAAGGCAAGAAATATTCCAAGTAATGACAACCAAAGGCCTGCAACCAAGACTACTTTACCCAGCAAGGCTTTCAATGAAGATAGAAGACCAAATAATGAGCTTCTCAGACAAAAGAAGTCTAAAAAAATACATCTCTACCAAACCAGTTCTGCAATTGATACTAAAAGGACTGCTTTAAGGAAAGGAAGGAAAGAGAGAGAGAAAGAGAGAGAGAGAAACACAGGTACCAAAATGATAATGAATCAGTACCTATCAATAATGATCTTAAATGTAAATGGATTAAATGCTCCAATCAAAAGACATAGAATAGCTGAATGGATAAGAAAGCATGACCCAGGTATATGCTGCCTACAAGAGACCCACCTCAGGACAAAAGACCTACACAGACTCAAAGTGAAGGGCTGGAAACAAATTTTCCAAGCAAATGGACAGGAAAAAAAAAAAAGCCAGTATAGCAATACTCATATCAGACAAAATAGACTTCAAAAGAAGGGCCATAAAGAGAGACCCAGAAGGTCACTTCATAATACTCAAGGGAAGAATCCACCAAGAAGACATAAGCATTGTAAATATATATGCACCCAACATAGGAGCACCTAAATACATAAAAAAAAAATCTTAGAGGACTTCAAGAAAGATATTGACAACACAATTATAGTAGGGGATTTTAACACCCCACTGTCAAAAATGGACCGATCTTCTAAACAAAATATCAACAAAGATATTGTGGCATTGAACAACACACTACTTGAAATGGACATAACTGACGTATACAGAGCCCTTCATCCCAAAGAAACTAAATACACATTCTTTTCAAATGCACATGGAACATTTTCAAAGATAGTCCACATGATAGGACACAGAACAAGCCTCAACAAATTCAAGAAAACTGATATCATACCAAGCATTTTCTCCAACAAGGGAATGAAAGTAGAAACCAACTCCAAGGGGAAAAAACCAAAACCCTCAAAATCATGGAGATTGAATAGCATGCTATTAAACAATGAATGGCTAAAGAATAAAATTAGGGAAGAAATGAAAAAGTTTCTGGAAACAAATGAAACTGAACTCACAACAAACCAAAACTAATGGGACACAGCAAAGTTAGTCCTCAGAGGGAAGTTCATAGCGATACAGGCCTACCTAAAAAAGAGAGAAACATTTTAAACAAACAACATAACTCTACACTTACACAAGAACATGAGTAACAAGAGCAAAGACAGCCCAGAGCAAGTGGAAAGAAGGAAATAACCAAGATCAGAGCAGAATTAAATGACATAGAGACTAAAAGCAAAATTCTAGGAATCAATGAATCCAGGAGCTGGTTCATTGAAAAGTTAAAAAAAATTGACAAACCTTCAAGCAGGCTCATCAAGAAAAAAAGAGAGAGGACCCAAATAAACACAATCAGAAATGAAAGAGGAGAGATTACAACTGATAATGTAAAAATACAAAGGATTGTAAGAAATTACTATGAAGAACTGCATGCCAAGAAATTTGAAAACCTAGGTGAAATGGACAAGTTTCTAGAAAAATATAATCTTTCAAAACTCAATGAAGAAGAAACAGAAAGCCTGAACAGACCAATAACAGCAGATGAAATTGAAGCAGTAATCAAAAAACTCCCAACACACAAAGGCCCTGGACCACATGCTTTCACAGGAGAAATCTACAAAGCATTTAAGAAAGAGCTAACCCCTATCCTTCACAGGCTATTCCAAAAAATCCAAAATGATGGAAGATACCCAAACTCTTTTTATGAAGCCACCATCATCCTAATCCCAAAAGCAGATAAAGACACAACAAAGAAAGAAAAGTTCAGGCCAATATCACTGATAAACATAGATGCTAAAATTCTCAACAAAATATTGGCAAACCACATCCAACAATACGTTAAAAAGATCATACACCATGACCAAGTGGGATTCATCCCTGGGAGGCAAGGATGGTTCAATATTGGCAAATCAGTAAATGTAGTACATCACATAAACAAAAGCAAAGACAAAAATCACATGATCATATCAATAGATGCAGAAAAAGCGTTTGATAAGGTACAACACCCATTTATGATAAAACACTTAGCAAAGTGGGAATAGATGGAGCTTTCCTCAACATAATAAGGTCAATATATGAGAGTCCTACAGCCATCATCATACTCAATGGGCAAAAACTAAAATCTATTCCACTAAGATCAGGAAAAAGACAAGGATGTCCACTTCCACCACTTCTATTCAATATAGTATTAGAAGTCTTAGCCACAGCGATTAGACAAGCAAAGGAAATAAAAGGCATCCAAATCAGAAAAGAGGAAACAAAACTATCATTGTTTCCAGATGACATGATAGTGTCCATAGAAAATACTATAGACTCAGCAAAAAAACTGCTCAACCTAATAAATGAATTTGGCCAAAAAGCAAGATACAAGTCAATATCCCGAAATCAAAGGCATTTTTGTATACCAACAATGAAACAGCAGACACAGAAATCAAGAAAAAAATCCCAGTCATTATAGCAAAGAGAAAAATAAAATACCTAGGAATAAATCTAACCAAGGAGGTAAAAGAACTATATGCAGAAAACTACACAACACTGAATTAAGAAATCAAGGAGGACACAAACAAATGGAAACATATACCATGTTCATGGATCAGAAGAATCAACATCATCAAAATGTCCATGCTACCCATAGCAATTTACAAATTCAATGCAATACCTATTAAAGTACCAATTCATATTTCACAGGCATAGAACATACACTTCAATAACTTATACGGACCCATAAATGACCCGGAATAGCTGCAGTAATTTTGAGAAAGAAAAGCAAAGTAGGAGGGATCACATTACCTGATACCAAACTTTATTACAAGGCCACTGTAATCAAAACAGCCTGGTACTGGCATAAAAACAGGCACATGGACCAGTGGAACAGAACAGAAAGCCCAGAAATAAACCCAAATCTCTATAGTCAATTAATATTTGATAAAGGGGACAACAACATAAAATGGAGTAAAAATAACCTCTTCAACAAGTGGTGTTGGGAGAACTAGACAGCTACGTGCAAAAACATGAAACTCGAGCACCAACTTACACCATACACAAAAATAAATTCAAGGTGGATAAAAGATTTAAATATAAGCTGTGACACCATTTAAATATAAGCCTGATATGTCCCCTAAAGCAATGAACATAAAGGAAACAATAAACAAATGGGATCTCATCAAAATAACATCTTCTGCACAGCTAAAGAAAGCAGTATTCAAGTAAAAACAGAACTGACTGTATGGGAAAACATATTTGCCAATGATACCTCAGACAAGGGTTTAATCTCCAAAATATATAAACAACTTACACGTCTCCACTCTAAGAAGACAAGCAACCCAATTAAATAATAGGCAACGGACTTGAACAGACACTTCTCCAAGGAGGACATACAGAGGATCCAGAGACACATGGAAACATGCTCAATATTGTTAGCTATCAGAGAAATGCAAATTAAAACCACAATGAGATACCACTTCACACCAGTCAGAATGCCCATCATAAACTAAACAAGAAACAACAAGTGTTGGAGAGGTTGTGGAGAAAAGGGGACTCTAGTGTACTGTTGGTGGGATTGCAGACTGCTAAAACCTCTATGGAAAGCAGTATGGAATTTTCTAAGGAAACTAAAAATGAATCTACCTTTTGACTTGTTAACTCTGCTGCTAGGAGTTCTATCCTAAGAACCCTGAAACACCAGTCCAAAAGAATCTGTGCACCCCTATGTTCATAGCAGCACAATTTACAATAGTCAAGTGTTGGAAGCAACCCAGGTGCCCATCAGTAAATGAATGGATCAAAAAACTGTGGTACATTTACACAATGGAATTCTATGCAGCAGAAAGAAAGAAGGAGCTCCTACCCTTTGCAACAGCATGGATGTAACTGGAGAACATCATGCTAAGTGAAATAAGTCAGGAAGTGAAAGACAAATACCGTATGATATCACCTTTCACAGGAACCTAATCAACAAAGCAAACAAACAAGCAAAATATAACCAAAGACACTGAAATTGAGAACAGACTGACAGTCACCAGAGGGGAGAGGGGAGAAAAGATCAGGGGAAAAGGGGAAGGGTTTATAGGAATAAGTATAAAGGACACATGGATAAAAACTAGGGTGGTGGAAATGGGAGGGAGGTGTGGAGGGCTGGGGTGGTGGGCTGGGATGGGAGTAAAAGACAGAAAACTGTAAAGAAGAGCAATTAAAATAAATTTTAAAAAGATTGAAAATCCATCTTCTCAACAGGGCAAAAAAAAAGCATAAAGATAGAGGAAAGCTAATTACAGGCAAAAAAAAAATTTAATGTACTGCCATTGAATCATCCCTCTGTTTAGCCATTATATGCTCTGTGCAAAAAAATTATAATGCATATATTCAACTTGTTAAAATGTCTGTTTTTATATCCTAAAATTTAGAGACTCTCTTGACCTATCATGCCTGTTATTTAGTAAGTACTGTGCCTAGCTTATGATAGGTGCTCAATTAATATTGGCTCAAATAATATATAATACATTTTTGAAAGTGTAAAAAAATATCATGCAACTCCACACCAGGAAGAAAAAAAAATTAAAAATGAGCAAAAAACTTAAACAGACACATCTCCAAGGAAGACATACAGAGGTCCTAGAGACATGAAAAGATGCTCAGCATAACTATCCATCAGAGAGATGCAAATTAAAACCACAATGAGATACCACCTCACACTGCTCAGAATGGCCAACATAAACAAATCAAGAATCATGTGTTGGAGAGGATGTGAAGAAAAGGGAACCTCATGCACTGTTGGTGGGAATGAAGACTGGTACAGACACTATGGAAAACAGTATGGCATTTCCTCAGAAAACTAAAAATGAATCTGCCTTTTGACCCAGCAATTCCACTGCTAGGATTATACCCTAAGAGCCCTGAAACAACAGTCTAAAAGAACCTATGCACCCCAATGTTCATAGCAGCTCAATTGACAACAGCAAAGTGCTGGAAGCAACCTAAGTGCCCATAAGCAAATGAGTGTATCAAAAAACTATGGCACATTTACACAATGGAATTCTATACATCAGAGAGAAAGAAGGAGCTTATATCCTTTGAGACAGCATGGATGGAACTGGAGAGCATTATGCTAAGTGAAATAATCCAGGAGGTTAGGGACAAATACCATATGATCTCACCTTTAAATGGAACATAATTAACAGAAGAAAAAAAACAAACAAAATATAACCAGAGTCACTGAAATTAAGAACAATCTAACAATAGCCAGATGGGAGAAGGGATGGGAAAGTGAGGAAAGGGTTTTCAGGAACTACTATAAAGGACACATGGACAATACCAAGAGGGAGGATGGAAGCAAGGGAGGGAGGTGAGTTTGGAGGGGGTGGTATGGAGGGGTCAGGAGAAAGTACAGACAACTGTAATTGAACAACAATAAAATAATTTAAAAAGACAACAATGAAAGCTATGAAGGAGAATAAAATAAATCAAATAATGAAGACCATGAGGGAATTTGTCTTCTCAGAATAAAATTGAAGAAAAGCATCAACCACTACCATATCAACATAGCATGAGCAAAGATTAATGAAGGTATAGAGTAAATAAGGATATTATAATCAATGGAAAAAGGTTACGAGATGACTAATGTCATGAAAAATGGTTTTGAGGGCCTGGAGAGAGGAGAAGTAGTAAGAGTGTGGAATAGAAACAAGTGATAAAAAGAGAAAAAATAAAATTTAAGACAAAAATGAGGAGAGGAAGGAAGAAGGTAAACTGGAATATGAGAATGGAAATGTTAAATATTAGCTCTGAAATACACTAAAATGAAAACATAGTGAACTAATAGGAATGAACTTGAAGAAAAAGAAAAAGGTTAAAAAGCTATGGAGGAGGAAAAAATGAATGAAATAATGAAGAAGACCATGGGAGAATTTGTTTTAGCAGAGTCTAGTGTTTGCCACTGTCTTGTGTCCTAGTCTAGCCTTAGCCACAGTTCCTTCAGCATGACACTTTCTTTTCTTCAGGTGCATCTGAACTCAGTGGGAGCAAACAGGGCTTTCTCTCTGGTTACTTTGTTGGCAGAATTGCTCTGTGTGCACACATGCAATATAGGGTCCCTGCCCAGTCTCACCTCAGCTCCTCTTTTAAAAGAGTCTCTACGTGTCCCAACCTGTGCTCCCTGGCCCTGCAGCACCTGGGCAGGTTCTTTCCGCATTCCACCTCTCCAAAAAGCACAAAATCTCTCTCAGTCAGGGATGTCCATAGCCTGCCAGTGTCTCTAAGTATTTTAAGAGATAGAGTTTTTGTCTGGAACTCTCCTGGCTGATGCTGAAGCTATGGATGTGCTGCTCACTGTGTGTGTGTAGCCTAAATCTCCCAGACTTTGTCTGTGTTTCCACGTATCTCCCAATTAGGGTTGGTGGTTTCCCTGTGTGGGGCCAGAATCTCACTCTAGGAGGGGCGGTAGCTACTAAGCTGCATTTTCTGTCTGTTCTGTCCTGTGCTCCAGGTGTGTGGCACAGAGCATTTCCCCTCAACTTAAAAAATCTCTTACTGGTGGTGCAAAGCATCCTCTGTACCCACAGGCTTCAAAAATTTATATCAGCTGAGATTCCATTGATTGTTCAGGTCATTTGTCAGAAGATCAGCCGAAAATCCACGCTGGTTGCACAGGGAAGTGGGCTTAGTTTCCTCCTACTCAGCCACCATCTTCTGAATCCCTCCATTGTTCTATATCCTATTTGTAATTTTGATGTGGTTGTGTGAGGAAATGAGCCAATGTTTACCTATGCTGTCATCTTGACTGGAAGTATTCATGATTGTGCAATAGTAAACTCTGTTTATTTAATAAATAAAACTGTTATTTATTAAACAAATAAGTGTATAATTTCCAACTATGATAATTGCTAAAGAGAAAACAATGTGATAGAATGAAGAGCAATGTGGGTAGCTACTCGTGTTATTCTTGAGAGCAGTTACTGAAGGGCTCTCTCCATAAACAATCACACAGAAGTTGTTTGAATTCCTAAAGAAGTTCATACAGAGATCCTCCATTTGAGCATGAGGCCTGCAGTCTGGAGCCTGCAGCCTGGGCTAGTGGATGTTGGCCTGTGGGAGGAAAGGTCAATGGTCTTTCTTACAGGCCTTAAGTATAGGGCCAATTTGGAAACACACACACACACACACACACACACACACACACACGATTTAGTGTGACTGGAATGTCTTGAATTAGTCATGATATCCCAGAAACAGAGAGGGGTCCTGAAGATCCTGAAGTGATCTAATTATGAAATGACAAGTTTTGGTTTTATTTTAATTAGAGTTGGAAACTTTTGAAAGGTTTTAAGAACTGCAATGCTAATTTGTATGGCATTGCCAAATTGAAGTCATGTGATTTTATTTCAAAAGACCAATTTTAATGCTTAGGGATAAAGGGAATCACCTGTGCAACTCACTGTCAAAATATGATGAAAAATGATATGTTTATATAGCTCTAGACTATCTCCCTTCAAGATACTTAAAATCATGGAGGGAAAAATAGTAATTTAAAATTAAGGAACCTGATAGGCAGCACTTTACACAGGTGGTTAAAGTTAAGCTTATCAGTAAAGGATCAGGTTTACTGATCCTCTTTTGTTGTACTGAGAACACAGCAGCACTGAATTCCTTCCAAAAATAGATATCCAGAACCTAATCATAAAGACATCAAACAAATCCATATGGAGAGACATTTCACAAAAGAACTGAATGGCTTGTGCTCTTTAAAAATGTTAAGGTCATGAAAAGATGAGAAAAGGCCGAGGAATGTGTCTCTGGTCTCCTCCACACTGAAGGAAACTACAGACACATATCTCAATGCAATTTGTTTTCTAGAAACAGAAATGTGTATACGTGTGTATATATATACACACACACATTTTTTGGTATGAAGAATATTATTGAGATAGTTGATAAGACAATTGATAAGACAATTAAATGTCTGTCAATTAGGAAATCTGACTATTAGAAAGGAAGGATGGAAAGAAAAAATGAAGAAGGAAGGAAAGGAGAGTAGGTGGGAGGATTATTACACACCAGGGAGATAATACTGGCTTGGGAATTTTCTCAAAAGGATGGTGTTATTAAGGATGAAGCTCTATTTGGTCCTGAGTTTCCTCATCTCTTTCATGGGGATTATCACAGCAAATCTGAGTTAAATATAATTTCCTTGTTTATAAATATATATTGAATCAGATAATGTATGTCAACGTACTTTAGAAAACACACTGAGCCCGTTTTGATGTGGCTTGGTTGGGTTCTGTCCCACAAAGGGAAAGGTTGCTGGTTTGATCTACAGTCATGGCACATGCCTGGGTTGCAGTTTTGGTCCCTTTGGAGCACATGCAAGAGGCAAACAATAGATGTTTCTCTGTCTCATCAATGATGTTTTTCTCCCTCTTTTCCTTTCTCTAAAAATAAAATATATAAAATCTTTTAAAAATTGATATGTACATGAAATACTTTTTAATTATTATGATCAAGCCAGTTCATTTGTTTCTGATTTCAATTTTTCCTTACTCAAACCTTAATTTAACTTTGGGGTGAAAAAAAACTCAAAAAACTAAAATTCTTGTATTCTCCAGAAGTCATTAAAACCAGCTACTAATTTTTTACCCTTTGGCAAAACATTCCAAATATTACACAGCTCTCCCTAATGCAAAACTCTCATTATTATAATGACACCTTCATACAAAAACATTGTCCAAATGGCACTCATCCAAAATCTTCAAGTACACTAATCTTCAAGGATTGAAAATGTTTTATTGGCTTGAAAACATTCAGAACTCCTGTTTATCATGAGCACACGACTTCTACACCTTATAATTATCTGGTACCTGCAGAAGTTTACTTACATGGAACTTCATTCTGTTAAGTCCTTCCATATTAGCCAGTTCTAAATCACAGAGCCGGTGCTCATTCCCTTTGGGTCTTTTCTCTTCCCAAGAGTTTCATCTGCAAACAGTAAAGCCACATCAGAAGAGGAATAGCGCTGGGGGAGGGACTCCCCGGATCTATGAAAGAATACACGTATTCGATAGAATCTATCTTCAGAGTCAAATATGGCTTTTAGGGGCTTACCACTTTTTTTGTTTGTTTCATCCACATCTTTATTCTGGCCCTGTTGGGGATGACTCTGTGTGATTTTGGAAGTTGCAGCCCTGATAGAGCAAGCTTTGAAAATGGGTGGTAAGTCTCCCTGGAAAACCAGGTCATAACGCAGGTGGCAGGCATGACTCTATTCTAACGCCAAGGGTACCATGGGAATTAGAGCTAAAATGTACAATTTTTGTCCTTTGAAGCCAGCTCTGCCCAGCAATAAGCCCTGTCAGTATAACCCAGATGTCTGAGTTCAAGGCATAAGGAGTGAAACTCCCTATGTCATGATATACACCTTTACAGTTATCGGGTATGAGCATGTCTCACAGACCCCAACCTGAAAAGATTTCTGTGTTTGTTCAATTGTTATCTATTGATAGTGCTAGTTTTTTATGACTATAGCCTTGTTGGACATTAAATGATAATCTATGAACCTGTGCTGTATCCCCCTACAATTCCCAACCCTAATAAAAGCCATGTAGGAGGAGGGCTCAGGACATTTTCCATGAGAGGGAATGGCCACCCCTTTTCCTGCCAGAGCAACAAGATTGGGTCCAGGATGATTCTTTATTCTCATCTGCAGTGGCCTGGGGAACTTTGCTGGCTGAAGTTCCTCTCATGTTGCTTCAGCTTAGATAATGGAGATTCAAACCCATTTTAAATTCTACCCCATCCATTCTAACCAGAATTCCATCCACATCACTTCATTGGAACTGCTCTCAGGTGCCCAAGTCAGCAGGATTTCAGATTCTGGGAAAACAGAGATAAACAACCAGCCCCTGACCTTGAAGATCTTGTTGACCTCTGGGAAAGAGAAAGGTAAACAGTGTGGAAGACATAGGAAAGGCTTCAGCAGGTGTTTTGAGGAGCACAAAGGGCACCTAATGAGCCATCTTCAGTGTCTGAGATCCTGACATCGGTATCTGATTGTATCCTCCATAAGTGTCTTACACTTCTCATCCCATCAGGCTGTCTGCTTCTTAGAGGACACAGATGGCACAAGTCACCACCCTGCTCTCTGGCATTTGCTTTTAAAGAGATTTCCTAGAGGCAGTAGGTGTCAACCAAGTAAGTGAATGTCAAGTGGAGCTACAGGATTGGTGGCTGCCATTTGGGAGCCTTCATGTGCTATGGGACTGTTGATGGCTTATTTCCAAGGCTGCCCAGGCCAATGCACTTCTTCCCTCAGCAGACATGCTCATGTTCTACTTGGGTTAATATCTGGCAAGTGCCACAGTCCGTGGTAAGGGCCATGGTTTTGGAGTCAGATGGATTGGGTTCAGATCCTGCATCTGCCATTTGTTAGCTACATAACCTTACCTCCTGGTAAAAAGGAATGGTAAAACTCACTGAGAAAGTAAATATAAGGTGAGCAGCATACAATAAATGCCCCGAAGTTGCAGCTAATAGTAGCATTATTCTTCTGCCTAAACAAAAGAACTATGTCAAAGATACCTTTCAAATATACTCATATGAGAGAAGGGTGAAAAGACTAAGCATTCCGTACTACAAAAAAGCTGAGATGTGAAGTTGTTGAGAGCTTCTGGCCAAGATAGAAGCATATGTAGACACACTTCACTTCCTTACACAACCAAAGGAAAGATAACAACCAATTTAAAAACAGAAAGAAAAAAAAAAAAACAGAAACTGATAGAAATGCAAACTGTATGGAAGTCCAACAACTACAGAGTTCAAGAAACATTCATCCAAACTGGTAGGAGAGGCTGAGACAGGAAGCCAGGGCAGAGAGGATGTGTGGCCAGGCTGGGCCTGGCAGACTAGATTATTCCACATTCAGGTGTGCATAAGCTGGGAGGCAAAATTGGGGAGTGAGACACACCGCACAACCCAGGGTTCCAGTGCAGGGAAATAAAGCCTCAAATCCTATGGCTTTAAAAACCTGTAAGGCTTGCAATGGGAGAAATACCTAGCCTCACAGAATAGCCTGTTGGAGGGTCCCCCAGAATATTGGAACACACACAAGCACACCCCCCCAGGAATCAGCACCTGAGAGGGTACAATCCTCTGGTAGGAAGTGACTGAAAGTAGGGCCAGAGCCAAGCAAGCAGCACTGTTCCCTCTCTGACCCCTCCCTCACATACCATGCCACAGTGCAGTAAAGTGGGTTGCCCCACCCCAGAAAATACCCAAGGCTCCACCCCTTACAATATAACAAGTGTACCAAGATAAAAAATATGGCGCACATGAAAGAACAGATAAGAACTTCAGAAAAAGAACTGAGTGAGGAGGAGAGAGCCAACCTATCAGATGCAGAGTTCAAAACACTGGTGGTAATCTGAATGATCACACTAGTAATTGAGTACAACTGCAAAATAAAGGAACAAGTGAGGGCTATTTAAAGTGAAATGTAGAAAAATACACAGGGACCAACAGTGAAGGGAAGGAAACAGGACTCAAATCAATAATTTGGAGTAGAAGGAAGAAATAAATATTCAACCAGAATAGAATGAAGAAAAAAAAATTTTTAAAGGAGACTTTAGGAACCTCTGGGACAACTTTAAATGTTCCAATATCAGAATCATAAGGGAGCCAGAAGGAGAAGAGGAAGAGCAAGAAATTGAAAACTTATTTGAAAAACTAATGAAAGAAAACTTCCCCAATTGGGTGAAAAAATAGACATCCAAGCCCAGAAACCTCAACGACCCCCAATAAATTGGACCTAAAGAGCAACACACCAAGACACATCATGATTACATTACCCAAGATGAAAAAGAAAGAGAGAACCTTAAAAGCAGCAAAACAATAGAAGAGAGTTACTTACAAATGAGTTCCCATCAGACTGTCAGTTGATTTCTCAAAAGAAACCTTGCAGGCAAGAAGGGGATGGAAAGACATATTCAAAGTCATGAAAAGCAAGGACCTACAACCTAGATTACCCTATTTAGCAAAGCTATCACTTAGAATGGGAATGGCAGATAAAGTGCTTCCCAGGTAAGGTCAAATTATAGGAGTCCATCATCTCCAAGGCCTTATTATATGAAATGTTCAAGGGACTTATCTAAGAAATAAAAGAAGATCTAAGCTATGAACAGTATAATGACAACAAATTCACAACTGTCAACAACTGAACCTAAAACAAAAACAAAGACAAATACGCAAACAACGAGAACAGGAACAGAATCACACAAATAGAGATCAAATGGAGGGTTATCAGTGGGAAGACACAGGGGAATAATGGGGGAAATGGTGTAGGGAATAAGAAGTATAATCGGTAGGCACAGAATAGACAGGGGGAGGTTAATAACAGTGTAAAAAATAGAGTAGCCAATGAACTCATATGTATGATTTGTAGACATGAAGTAAGGGTTACAGGGCCCATGGGGATGAAAGGGATGGAAAAATGGGACAAAGGTAAGAGCACAATCCATAACATATACTTAAAAAAGATTTTGATTTATAGTCTTTTAGAATTCCATCTATTGAATGAAATAAAATTTAATTTTATTAAAAAAAATAAAGAGAGAAAGGCTATAATAAAAGTAATGTTTAAGTCTTGGCCAGGTAGCTCATTTAGTTAGGACTTCCTTCCAGTTTGCCAAGGTTGTGAGTTTGATCCCAGAGCACATACAAAAAGCAACCAATGAATGCATCCATAAGTGGGACAACAAATGGATGTGTCTTTTCAAAAAAAAAAAATCAACAAATAAAACAAAGAATTTTTAAAAAAGCAATCTTTAAGATACATTAATATTCAGGATAGGTTACCTCAGAAGCAATTGCAATCTAGTAATATAGAAATTGAGGAGATAAACTTGGGGAAAGTGTAGTTAATAATTGGATCATTTTTTATACTGGTAAGAATTTTATTCAGGTTATTGTGTCAGGCTCTTCTGTCACATATTGGTTGCCTGCTGTAAGGGTAATCTATTAGTTTTCTATTGCTCTATAATCAATGATCACAAACTTGGTTGCTGAAATAGCACACATTTATTTTTTACAGTGTCTATGGGTGAAGAGTATGGGCAGGTGTCAATTTAGAGTTAGTGATCTCATTGCAAGGCTTGACTGGGGAGGGAGCTGCTTCCAGCTTATGTGGTTGTTGGCAGCATTCAGCTCCTTGCAGGCTGTCAGACTGAGGACCTCAATCTATCACTGGCTGTCAGCCAGAGACAACCCTCAGTTTCTCTTCTCACGGCTCTCTACAAAATGAAGATCACAACATGGCTGCTTGCTTCTGAAGTCCAGAAAAAAATAAAACATCAAAAAGACTTTCTTGCATGATGAGAATTAAAGTAGTTTCATAATTGCACAAGTGCCATTCCATCACTTTGTCATATTCTATGGTTTAAAGACAAGTCACAGTACAGTCATTATAAATAATAATATAGTGATTCTTAAAAAAAATTAAAAACAGAACCACCTGTTCTGGGTTCATGCCAATGAGGATAAAAATCACTGTATTTTACACTTTTTAAAATATTTTTTATTTCAGCTACAGTTGACATTCAATATTATACAAGTTTCAGGTGTACAATGTAGTGTTTAGGTATTCACATGACTTATGAAGTGACACTCCGATTAGTCTAGTAGCCACCTGGTGCCATATACAGTTACTTGAATACTGACTGTGTTCCCTATGATGTGCTTTACCTCCCTCTGATTAATTTTATAACCAGCAATTTGTACTTCTTGGTCATTTCTCATTTTTTCTGCCCATCTTCCCAAACCTCATCTCATATGACAACCATAAATTTGTTCTCTGTATTATGAGTTTGTTTCTCTTTGATATTTTATTTATTTATTTACTTATTTATTCAATTTCACATAAAATGAAATTATATGGTACTTGTCTTTCTCCACCTGACTTATTTCATTTTGTATAATAACATTTAGGTCCATCCATGTTGTGACAGATGGTTAATTCTTTTTCATGGCTAAGTCATACTCCATTGTATACATGCACAACTTTTTCTTTATCCATTCATCTATCAATGGACACTTAGGTGGTTGCTTCCATATCTTGGCCATTGTAAATAATACTGCAAAGAACACAGGAAATGTTTTACATGTTACACCTTGACCATATTTGTTTGAGAAAAACATTAGGGTACTTCCACTAGATTATATGACAGGACATTTTGTGCGTAGGATAGGAGTATAAAATGACACATACCAGGAACTGGCAATGTAGTGATTATGGAGAAATCAAAAACCTGTAAGTAAGTTTTTAACAATTGATTAACACTATCTTTCTAAAGAAAAAAAAATATGTTACTTTACACAATTTACAGAGATATATTAAATGCCATAATAAGGAAGCAAGTAAGTATAAAATATAAGGGAGAAATAGGAAACAAGGGAACTGAGAGCTGAATTCAGTACATACATTATATACCATGTTTACTAGAGATTTGGCTTTGCATTTCCTAGAAGCCACAGCCAAGAGGAAAAGACAAAATGGCTATAAAAATTACTTGCCTGAATAAAAAGAATAGCTTTCTCCTAGGTTTTAATCATAATAATTGTAACCATTTATTTGCTTTTTTTTATTGTATTGATTTGGGAGAGAGACAGACAGACATCAATTTGTTGTTCTACCCATTCATGCATTCATTAGTTGTTTCTCATATGTGCCCTTACTGGGGACCAAACCTGCAGCTGGCACATCAGGATGATGCTCCAGCCAAATGAGCTACCCAACCAGGGCTGATGGCAACCTTTTATGGTGCACATTTGATGTACCAAACTATGTTAAGTGTATTAAGTATAAATCTTACTTATTCTTACTTGAAATGGGTGGTTGCCCCCATTTTACTGGTGATAAAATAGAGATTAAATACCTTTTATAAGGTCACAAGTCAACAAATTGTTGGACTTACTCTCTCTGGCTCCAAATCTACCACCTTTCTTGATTATACACACATGACTTGAGTAAGCCATACTGGGAAAACAATGGGGGGATCTGTACTCCTTGCTCACCTTGGCCTTTACTGCCTCCACTGCATCCTTGAGGTTTTCACATTGCCCCTTGCCTTGTGCTGTTAACCCACAGATACTAGATTTGACTTCCACAGTTGTTCTTTGATGGCTTCTGTCTACCACTCTAGATATCTTTTGAATCACTTCTTTCTGCAGTTACATTTATATACTGATCAAAGTTTTATTAGTTTGGGAATTTTTTATTTCTGTGATTTTCTTTCTCTTTCATCTATTTATTTTTTTCTGGTTACTTCTGTTTCTTGTTTGTCTCCCAAGTTTCTAAAGCCATTTTCAACCCTCCTTTTTCCTGTTTGGCACTGAGTCTTGTTGCTTTGCATACTATTGACAATAAGCAAAAATTGAACATTTTGTTCTTCATGTTTCACAAAATCTGACCTCCTCTCATTTATTGTAATTTCCTCTTCAAAAACCAATGTGTAGAAAGATGATAGGATCACTACCAACTTGGCAAAGTTTTTTTACAACATGTAAATAAAATATTTATGTATTTTGTTGCTAAATGCAAACATTTCCTAAGAAAATATTTACAGTTTGTAAAGTAGAACTGAATGTGGGCAATGGTTTGCCAGTTGTTAATTTTGATTTTTTTTGAGGGGTGGAGGGATAATATTTACACTTGCCATTACACATCAGTCTGCCCTAATTAAATGATAAATATATATTATAGAGGTCCATCAATAGCCAGAAGCAATTGGGTTGGACATTTGTGAAAAGTGTGTAATAATGATTACTAAAACAATATTTGTAAGATTAGCCAGTGTTCAATAACAGTAAATTGGGAGAGTATTAGATTTTTATTGCTACATAAATAATTATTCCAAACTTGGTTGATTGAAACAGCAACCATCTGTTATCTCATTATTCTTGTGTCAGGTCTGGGCATGCCTTAGCTGGGTTCCTTGGCCTCAAAGTCTCCAACAGAGTGGCAACCAAAGTGTGCGTGGGGACTGCAATATCATGTGAAGATTTGGCTGGTGGAGGGGCTGAGGTTCTTTCATCCTCAGTGCCATGATTGCTGACAAGATTCATTTCTCTGTGACTGTTGAACTGAGGGCCTCACTTCCTTGAAGGTTGTTGGCCAGAGGTTAATTTCAGTTCCTCATCATATAGGATTGTATATAGGGCATCTCTCGGTATGGCAGCTGCCTTCCCTCAGAGGAAGCAAAAGAGCAAGAAAACACTGCAGATGGAATTCAGTCTTAAACATAATCTTAGACATGATATTTTAGCACTTGTGTTACCAGACTGGGGACCTAGCCCTGAGTGGGTCTGACTAGGGCCAGCAGGTAGTGCATAGGTTCTTGACTTCATGTAGGAAAGATTTCACAACAGAAGTCCAGGTGACTAAAATGTTTATTCAAGCTGGGTACAATGAAACAAGGAAGAACTCAGTACAGAAGAAACAACGTGAGAGCCCATGCCGGCTGCCTTAACTAACTGAAAAGCCAGAGAAAACGGGGCCCAGGGGACAGGTTCAGGGATTATCTGAGATGAGTTGCCACTGCCCATTGCTCCCCAGGTTGTAAGTCTTTTGGGGACCCCTAGAGTTTAGAAGATGTGTGAATGTGGAGGCAGAAGAGAGGGAAAAAGAGGGAAAAGTGAATGGAGCAGGTGACTCCCCTGAGGAAGAATATGCTGGGTACTTTGTCTTGAGGCTTTTGTCTCTCTCTTAACAGGTAGGAATTTAAGTGGAGGTCTCAGGGAATGGTTTTGGCAGAATATTCATCAGTTATCTAGGTGTACTCTTCCAGGGTCATGGTGTCCACTGATTGGTCAGTACCAGGGTAACTGAACAGAAAACAGTTCAGGTTTAGCTGCCTGTTGCCACAAAAGCCAGACTCATGAGGCACATGCTGGTGCAACAGGAAAGTGTTTTGATGTGGATCCTGGCCCCTGGGGTCTGAGGCATCATGGATGAAATAAGAGACAAATTCACATGGACTACTATGTCCTGTGGAAGAAAAGGGATGGTGCAGCCACTCTCTCAAGGGGACAGTGCCCTGACCCTTGCCTTGACAAGCTTTTATTGGGTTCAATTTGCACAGGAATAAAGCTCATCAATCATTGTCAGGCAGAAACGATTAAGCAATAGATAACATTCAAAGAACTCTGAGGGTTTATTCTGAGTCAGACTCAGATAGTTAAAGGGCCATAAAACTTTTGGAAACAAACTCACTTTCTGCTTGGTCCATTATTATTTAAATTGAGGGTATTAGCAAAGTAGGTTTCATAGGATTTTATGCATTCTTTCTTAGGCCTGATAGCTCCAGGGAACCTGCACTTTTCCAGCACCCAGCAGCACCCACCTCCAGCATTGTTTCAGGCTTAAGGCATTGTTTCATGCTTCATGCTTCTTGCAGACAAAATGAGGACTCAAGCTATGTCAAAACCAAGGGGTGAGGGTCCATCATCCCCTTTTTCTATAGCCCCCTTAAGTCCTTCCTTGGGGGCCACTTGTGATCATGCCTGTCTTAAGTTGTCCCTCCCTTGGGGAATCTTACACATCATTGGCTAACTGATCAAGCATTAGGGGCCAGGCAGGGTGAAGTAAAAGGAGCAGAGGGGATGTCCCAACCAGGGAGATAAGCTTTGTCTCCTTAGTGGCGTATGGTCCCAGGGTCACTCACTCAGCCTTAGCCATGGGGTTTTACAGCTCCTGAAACCAGGCAGGGCAGTTCCCAACAGTGGTTTTATTCAGGTGTTGTGGGATCTGGGAGAATGGCATATTCTCATCTCAGTCTATCTCCTCAGCAACACAAAGATAAATGCCAGTATGTGCAGAGTTCCTGCTCCAGTTTAGAGTACAGTGCTTGGGAGCCCACAAGTGGTTACTAAACAGCCATAGTCCCCATCCAGGTGGCTTAGTTTGTTCCTGGATGCTATTTATTTCAGGCTCCCTCCAGGAACCTGCATGTGGATCTTGCATGGCCATGAGCCATGTGGTTGCTAGGGCTCTAAGTTACTGTCAGGAGAGCACATGAAAGTATTGATGAGTGCATCAGCAGGTGGGCAACAGTGAGTGAGAGGTTCCCCTCTGGAGGTCATGGGCCATGTGGCCTTAGCAGGTGAGTGCACTGTGAGAGTTGAGGTAATGAGCAAGAGGGAGTCAAAAACCAGACATCCTGTTTGTTTCCTTGGGATTGGATTAGTTTTAGTGTGGGATGGACCAGGCACTGTCTCAAAATGACCAATCAACCTCCCACACTTTCATGGGCTTTCCATGGGTCAACCTCCCAACCAATCCTTTTTTCACACCAGGCTCCACTGACAGGCCTCTTTGGTACAGCACCACCCCTGAGCCATTTTGACTTCTGTGATGCATGTACCTGCTTTCCCTTGGTCCCACCACCAGTCTGGTATGGGGACAAGGGCATTTTATCTATCTAATGATCTAGCTAGCTTTTCATGGGCTCAGGCCCAGCTCATTGATATTTCCAGCTTTCCATGCACTTATGCTAAGAACCTCCCCTTGCCGCCATCTTGGCCAATGGGGGAGCCCGCTCCTTGCTCCTCCTGACTGTTTAACAGTAATACCAGAGCAGGAGGTCATTTGTCATCGCAGCTGGTCCTGGCATTGCCCACCTGATTTTGCTGCTTTTCTGGGCCTGGAGCTGTAATATAACCATAGCCTGAATATTATTATGTCTAGGGAGGTGAGAGGAAATAATAAAATAGTAAACTTACATTTGTTCAGTATATTGTACTTCAAACACTAGAGACATTAAGAAGTAGTGTTTTATTTCTTTATAAAGTTCTCAAGTGCAGTTTAAACAGTGCTTGCCTTTTTCTTCTATTTAGACAGCTTGTGATGCAGCACAAGCATATCTTCTTTGCTTTGGTGAATTCTCATACTCCTGAGTTAGGATCAGCTTCCAATGTTTTATCCTTTGTGTTTTCACTGTTAGGAAATCTCTCTGAGAGTTTATTCTGAAGTTTTCCACTTCCTCTGGAACATTGTCATCCTTTCTTCGCAGTTACTTCCCTCATTTCCATACATAAACTCACCTTCATCAAGTTCCTCTGGCTACTCCTCTGGAGTCTCAAACATTCAGGTGGTGGGGTATTTCTTCTGTAACTATTTCCATTTGATTTATATTTCACTTCCAGCATTACCAGTTATTGTTTCTTTTCTGCACTTTCACCTTTGTGGGCTGATTTTCTTGTTTGACTATTTTTATAGAATGTTGCATGGCTTAACTTACCACTGTTAGACAAGGAAGCAGCACTACTACATGCTTTACTATCTAAGTGAACTGAGTGACAAACATGCAGTGACTCAGCATCAGACAGGCTTTAAAAGATGAGAAACTGTTGGTCACTGGTAGTATGCTCAACTCTTATTCACATAGTGATTTCCGGACTGAAGAAAGAGCAGCAAAGTTGGTACTTTATGCAATTATTCATAGTTAATGTACAGTGGTACTGAGGTCTGAACTGTGTTGTTGGGAAACTGGTGTTATTTGAAACCATGGTTACTGGAATCATGCAAAATGAAAACTGTGGAAAGCAAAGATTGCCCATATGTGGAACCATCCACATAGCAATTGTTTGGGGTGTTGTTTGACACAAAACTTTGGAGAAGCAGATATGAGGCATGTAGATTGAAATAAATAGAATAAAATTTTATGTTCAAAAGCTTGTTTTAAAAGGAGTTGGCTTTTTAAAGAGCAAATGTATTTTTAAATATATTTTTATTATGCTATTACAGTGTCCCATCTTTTCTCTCCTTTATTCCCCTTCTCTCTGTACCCCCCACCTCCAGCATCTCTCCCAAGTTTTTATAAATTTGATAAATTTTGGATAGTATGTCCTTATCAGATGTATAAGCCTATAAGTTCTTCCATTCTGTGGGCTATCTTTTTATTTTTTGATGGTTTTCTTTGCTGTGCAAAAACTTTTTAGATTGATGTAGTCCCATTTTTTTATTTTTTTTTCTTTCCATTGTCTGAGGATATACAGGATCCAGCAGAGGCAAAATCTGCTTCAGTGTGGTTGGTTGGGTAATAATATGGATGTGTAAATTTATAGTTTTAATTTTAATATTTCACCTAAAACATCATAGTGTATACTTGAATGTGATACTGTTATGCTACAGAATTCCACAGTTACAACTTTGTAATAAACAGTTTTGTAGTAAAAAAAAAAGGGTGTTATTTGTGTTGGACCCTGTATATCAGATAAAATATTGCTATGAGAAGCATGTGAGATTTTACTGCCTATATTTTCTTCTGGGATTTTTATGATTTGGGGTGTAATGTTAAAGTCTTTATCCATTTTGAATTTATTCTTGTGTGTGGTGTAAAATGTTCTTGTAGTTTCATCTATGCACATATTTGTCCATTTCTCCAATACCATTTATTAAATAAACTATCTTTAGATCATTGTATGTGCTTGCTTCACCTGTCAAATATTAATAGACTATAAAGGTGTGGTTCCATTTCCAGGATCTCTACTCTGTCCCATTGAACTGTTTCTGTTTTTATGCCAGTACAATGCTGTTTTGATTACTATGGCCTTATAGTATAGTTTGATATTAAGTAGTGTGATTCTTTCAACTATGTTCTCCTTTCTCAGGATCACTGTTGAGATGTGGGGCTTTTTGTGCATCATACGCATTTTTGAAATATTTGTTCTAGTTGTGTGAAATAAATCATTGAAATCTTGATAGGAATTGTGTTGAGTCTGTAGATTGCTTTGGGTAGCATTGACATTTAACAATCTTAATTCTTCCTATCTTTGTACATGGTATGTGCTTCCAATTATTTGTGTCTTGTTCAATTTTTTTCTTCAGTGGCTTATAATTTTCCTAGCACAGGTCTTTTACAACCTTAGTTAGATTTATTCTTGTGTGTTTTATTTATTTTAAAGCAATTGTGAATGGGATTGTGTTCTTAATTGCCCTTTCTGATAGTTCTTTATTGATACATAAAAATGCCACTGTTTTTTGGATGTTAAGTTTGTATCCTGCTATTTTGCTGATTTCATTTATCTGTTCTAGTAGTTCCTTTGTGGAAACTTTAAGGTTCTGTATGTAGAATACTATGTCATCTTCAAATAAAGAAGCTTGACTTTTTCCTTTCAAATATGGATGCCTTTCATTTCTCCTTGTCTAATTGCTGTGGTTAGGACTTCTGGTACTGGGTTGAATGAGAAAGTGAAATGAGAAAGTGAATGAGAAAGTGATAGTGGACCTCCATGTCTTGTCCAGATATTAAGGGGAACACTTTGAGTTTTTGCCAACTGAGTATGATGTTGACATTATGTTTGTCATTTATGATCTTTACTATGTTTATGTATATTCCCTCTATTCCAACTTGACTGAGAGTTTTTATGGTAAGTGGGTGCTGGATTGCATCCACTGCTTTTTCTGCAACTGTTCATGTGGATTTTTATCCTTCATTTTGTTTATGTGGTGAATCCCACTTATTGATTTACAAATGTTGTACCAACCTTGCTTTCTTGGAATAAATAGCACTTGATCATGATGTATGATCTATTTGATGCACTGTTGTATTTGGTTTGCTAATATTTTGTTGAGGATTTCAGCATCTATATTCATCAGGAATAGTGGATTACAATTTTGTGGAGTTTTTTTATTTTCTTTATCTGGCTTTGGAGTTAGGATAAGACAGGCCTCATAAAATGACTTTGGGGGTCTTCCTTGCTCCTGAAATTTGGAAATGGTTTGAGAAGGAGAGGCATTAGTTCTTTTTGGAATATTTGGAAACATCTACATGTAAAACCATCTAGTCTAGGGCTTTTGTTTGTTGAGAGTTTTTTTATTGCCCCTTTAATTATACTAGATATAACCTGTCTATTCAGATTCTCTGATTCTTCCTGATTTTATTTGGAAAATTGTATGTTTCAAAGAATTTATTCATTTTATTCAGGTTGTCCAATTTGTTGGCATATATCAGTTGTTCATAATATTTTCTTAACAACTCTTTGTATATTTTGTTTTTGGTGTCAGTTGCTATTTCTGCTCTTGCATTTCTGATTTTATTTATTTGGGTCCTTTTGCTTTTTTTCTTGATGTACCTGGTTAAAAGTTTTCAATTTTATTTATCTTTTCAGAGAACCAGCTCTTGGATTCTTTGATCTTTGGTGTCGTTTTTTAAAGACTCTATTTTGCTTATTTCTACTCTGATCTTTATTATTTCCTTCCTTCTACTCACTTTGGACTTTGTTTTTTTTTTTCAAGTTCCTTTAAGTGTCAAGTTAGATTGTTTCTTTGAACTGTTTCTTGAGATAAGCCAGTAATGCTATAAATTTCCTCTCAGGATTGCTTCCCCTGCATCTCACATATTTTGGGTTGTTGTGTTCTCATTTTCATGTGTTTTATGGTATCATTTGATTCTTCCTTGATCTCAGTTGTTGACTTATTCATTGCTTAATAACATGTTATTTAGCTGCCATGTCTTTGCTTGTTTCTCAGTGTTCTTCTTGACTGCTTTCTAGTTTTATAGCATTGTGGTCTGAGGAGATGCTTAATATCATTTCAGTCTTCTTAAATTTATTGAGACCTGTTTCATGTCCTAACATGTAGTCTTATCCTAGAAAAAGTTCCATGTGCACTTGAAAAGTATATATATTCTGCTGCTATGGGTTGGAGTGCTGAGAAGACATCAATTAAATCCATTTTTCTAGTGTGTCATTTAAGGCTGCTGTCTCCATGTTGATTTTCTGCCTGCAAGGTCTATCCATTGTAGTCAGTGGGGTGTGAAAATCCCTGACTCTGACTGTATTTCTGTTGATCTCTCCCTCTATGTCCCATCAAGATTTGCCTTCCATACTCAGGTACTCCTTTGTGGGATGCATAAATGTTTACTAAGGTCCTGGCAGGTGTGGCTCAGAGGATTGAGTGCAAGCTTGCATTCCAAAAGGTTTCTGGTTCAATTCCCACTCAGGACACATGCCTGGTTTGCAGAACAGGTCCCTAGGTGGAGACATGTGAGACATAGACAGAAACTGAACAATATATCTTTTTCACATTGACGTTTCTCTCCCTTTTCCCCATCCCCTCTTTCTAAAAGTAAATAAATAAAATCTTTTAAAAAATGTTTACTAGGATTTTATTCTTTTGTTGGATTGTTCCTAATATCATTAAATAGTGTCCTTTTTTATACCTTACTATATATAGCCTTAGCTTTAAAGTCTATTTTGTTTGGTGTAAGTACTGCTACCCTAGCTTTATTTTGTTTTCTGTTTGGAGGAAATATCTTTTTCTATCCCTTAACTGTTAGTCTGTGTGTATTTTTTGATCTGAGGTATGTCTCCTGGAGAGAGCATATATACAGGTCTTCTTTCTTATCTTTTCAGCTACCCTGTCTTTTGGTTAGAATATTTAAGCCACTTACATTTCTGGTGATAATTGACAGGCACAGATTTGTTTCCATTTTATTTTTTAACTATTTTTCTCATTTCCCCCTTTTTCCTCTTTTTAAAGCATGCCTTTTAACATTTGTTGCAGTACTGGTTTGGTGTTAACAAACTCCTTTAGCTTTTTCTTGTCAGGGAAGTTCTTTATTTCTCTTTGAATTTCAAATGATAGTCTTGCTGGGTAAAGTAGTCTTGGTTTTAGGTCCTTGCTTTTCATTACCTTGAATATTTCATGCCAGTCCCTTCTAGCCTGAAA
Organism: Anoura caudifer; assembly: GCA_004027475.1. Classification (NCBI taxonomy): domain Eukaryota; kingdom Metazoa; phylum Chordata; class Mammalia; order Chiroptera; family Phyllostomidae; genus Anoura; species Anoura caudifer. Next base: position 94,492 of record PVKU01006948.1, read on the forward strand.
TGTTTCTGTTGAGAAATCAGGTAACAGTCTAATTGGAGCTTCCTTGTAGGTAACTATCTGCTTTTTCTTTTGCAGCTTCAGGATTCTCTCCTTGTCTCTAAGCTTTGCAATTTTAAGCATGATGTATCTGGGTGTAGGCCTCTTTGGGTCCAACTTTTCTGGGACTCTGAGCTTCCTGCTTGTATGTCTTTCTCCTTCAGCAGATAGGGAAGTTTTTGATAATTATTTTTTCAAATAGGTTCTTGATCCCTTGCCTGCTCTCTTCTCCTTCTGGTATTCTCATGATGAAGATGTTGTCATACTTCATGTTGTCCAAAATAGTTCTTAAGCAGTCCTCATTTTCTAAATTCTTTTTCTTTTTGCTGCTCTTCCTGGGTGCTTTTCCTGCCTTCTCTTCCAAATGACTGATTTCACCCTCTTCTTCATGTAACCTACTGTTTATTCTTTTTTTTTTTTTTTTGTTATAGAAAAGCATTTTTATTTATTTATTTTTTTTTAAATTTTACTTTATTGATTATACTATTAGAGTTGTCCCAATTTTTCCCCCTTCCCCCCCACTCTACCCAGCAGCCCCATTCAATCAGGCAATCCCCACACCTTTGTTCATGTCCATGGGTCATGCAGATAAGTTCTTTGGCTACTCCATATTCTGCACTATACTTTACATCCCCATGGTTATTCTGTAACTACCTATTTGTACTTTTTTTAAAATTATATTTTATTGATTATGCTATTACAGTTGTCCCATT
>PVKU01006949.1:0-95097 GCA_004027475.1 Anoura caudifer
ATATGGAGCATCTTTTCATGTGTTTCTGGATCTTCTGTATGTCCTCCTTGGATAGGTGTCTGTTCAAGTCCTTTGCCCATTTTTTAATTGGGTTGCTTGTCTTCTTAGAGTGGAGTCGTGTAAGTTCTTTATATATTTTGGAGATTAAGCCCTTGTCTGAGGTATCATTGGCAAATATGTTTTCCCATATAGTTGGTTCAAGATTCCACTTTCTGACTACACTACAATGTATTTATTCTTTCCTAGTGATGAAATTTGGGTTACTTTCATTTAGATTATCGTGAACATTCTTGTAGATATATTTTTGGGGTACATATTATAAGCATTTCTGTTTATATATTTCTGAATATATACATAGGAATGAATAAGGAATATGAATGGTCAGTTTAGCCAGTTTCTTAAAGTGATTGTCCTCACTTACAGTCCCGTCAGCAGCGTGGACTAGGCCCCGTCACTGATCTTCGTTCACTCTTGGTGTCGTCAGTCTTTTACGTGCACGTCAGCCTGGTCGGCCTGTCACAAGTGTGGTCATTTTGGTTTTTATTTCCCTGAATTGGGAAGAGAGACTTGTCATGTGTTATTAGCTTGGATAGCCTCTTCCATGATGTGTCTATTCGAGTCCTTTGCTCACTTCTCTGTTGGTTTGCCCTTTATTTCCTATTGATTTATGGGAGTTCTTTCTTATTGATTTATGGGAGTTCTTTATGGAATCTCAGCACAAGCCCGTTGGCAGTTGTGCACGCTGCAATTATCTTCTCCCACTTTGTAGGCTGACTTTTCACTCTCTTATTGGGGTATTTGGTGGAAAAAAAGTTTTTAGTTTTAATATAATTCTGTGATCCTGTGTGATGTGTGCTTTTGTGTGTGTGTCCTGTTTAAGAACTCTTTTTCTACCTAAGGCCTTGACGGTACTTCTTTGTTACCTTCTGGAGGTTTTGCTGCTTTCCCTTTCACGTGCAGGTTAACAGTCCATGCGGACTTGATTTTTGCGTGCGGCGTGGATACCTTTCAGACCTCATGCCATTTGCTGAGAAGAGTATGTTACCCATTGCTCTACAGTGCCGTGCTTGCCTCAAATCATGCGTATGTGAGTCTGTTTGTGGACTCTGTTTTCTTCACTTGTCTGTCTTTGCAGCAGTACCGTTAAGTAAAGTTGTCGTGGTTGTGATAGTTTTTTAATTAGCCTTAATATCTGGTGATTTTTCCTCTCTCACTGTTCTTCCAAGATTTCCTTGATTATTCTTGGTTCACTGCAAATTCATTTAGATTTTAGATTTGTTCTCTGTTGCCTGCACATGTATTTGTTTATATATATATATATTCTTTCTTTAAGTACACTGTCCAGAATTTGCACTTACTATTTCCATTCATATCATAGTGGCCATAATGGTATCACATGACTGTATCTAGCCAGAAAGGAGGCTTACGAAATAAAGTCTGTAGCTTGTTGGCTATTCATTGGCTAGAACTATTATTGTGGCAGAAGAGAGAAGACACTGAAGATGGCAAGCAGCTGGCCATGCTGTTTGAGAGTCGTTGAGTCAGGTGCAGCATCATGGTTTGTGTCCCTCCCCTACCTCCTCCATCGTGGCTGACTGGGCACTTTCAGGTCCTCTGGCTTCCCCAGTTGCATGCTCCCACGGCCTGATCACGTGGGTTTTCCAGATGGTTTCTCTTATGTTCCACAGACACATAAATGTTCGGGAACTACCCAGCCCCCGGAGGCAGTGGATTGAGTATATTTATACATGTGATCCTAACTACTTGTTTCTTAACAAGGGCTCTGGCTATTCCTGTATCCAGTGTTTTTATAGCACATAACTGTGTCATGGATACAGCACATGCAAAAGTGATGTCTTACATTTCATCTTTGTGAGCGGTAGATTTTCCCTATTCCATTGTCAAAATGATCTACAGTTTTGTAAATTTATTGCAGTGGAGATATGTTCACAAAAGAATAAATAATTTCCCAGGTAGGAAATGGGAAAGGAAAAATAATGGAAGGGATTAGAAAATTCTGTGAATTTTTAAAAAAACAAAAGTTATTTTAAATTGTGGTTTAAAAAAACAGAAATGGTTAAGATGGTAAGCTTTATAAGTGTACAGTCTAAGACAGGTAAGTGTATTCATGTGCAACCTATCTCTAGGACTTTTTCATCATGCAAAAGTGAAACTCTGCACCTTAACAATCCCCCATTTCTTCTTCCACCCACTCAGAAACATACTTGTGAGGGTTTTTTCCCCTATTAACATGAAAAAGATCCAATTAGACTTAAAATGAAGGGTCTTTTTAAAAAGCAAAATTACAATAAATAAATGATTTAAAAAAAACAAACCTCAGCTTTTTGAATTGTCACCATATTTTTTAAGGACTTGAGTTGTTTTTATTTGCTTTTTTTGTGTGTGTATCTTTGTGAATTGGTAGCACATTTCAAAGAGTTCCAAATTCTTATCATTATGTTGCTACATGGAAACAAATTTAGAAATCCTTCAGGAAATAAAATTTTATTTTTTTAAGCTTTTTAAAAAGATTTTATTTACTTTCAGAGAGAAGGGAAGGGAGGGAGAAAGAGGGAGAGCAGCCTCGATGTGTGAGGGGCACGCCGATTGTCTGCCTCTCCCACGCCCCCGACTGGGGGCCTGGCCCACAACCCGGGAATGTGCCCGGCCCAGGAGTGGAACTGGCAGCCTTTCCATCCGCAGGCTGGCCCTGGGTCCGCTGAGCCACACCAGCCAGGGCAGACATCTTCAGAGAAGAAGATTTTATTTTCATAGTGTATGTAAACTTTGAAATTTAAGCAGTTTATAGGAGCTGGTATTGAAATAGCACTGGGTCATCTATATAGAAGTAAATGTTGGAGTAGAGGAAGCTTAGCAGATTAGAAATAAAATTAGACTAATTCTGAATTCTAGTCTCACCCTCTCATCTTGTGACTTTGGGTTGGCCACTTAAATTTCCAAAGATTCAGTGTCCTCATGTATAAAGTACTGTATTTTTCAGACTACAAGATGCACCCCCCCCCCAATTTTGGGAGGAATAATGGTTGTTAATGCTGCTGTTGAGTTCTGTTTACATTTACATTGGTGAAATATTATGTTATTTTCGTTATTAAATATTTTACCACATTTTTTGCTTCAAAAAATTTTTTTTTCTATTTTTCTCTAAAACCTAGGTGCTTCTTATGGTCCGAAAAACACTGTAGCTATTGCTATGCCTGCCTCAGCATGTGAGAGCCAAACAAATGACTGTTTCTGAGAGTACTTTAAGAGTATTAATCCCTCTATTATTTTGAAGTACTAGTAAATAAATTTAGTGATGTTATAATCGTGAATGATAACAGGAGATAACTTTTTGATACTTAACCCAGTTAGAGTAATGGTTTGCCTCAAATTAATATACATCAGAGCCTCTTTATAATATCTTTGAAAATTATTTTAATTGATTTGAAAGAGGGAAGATGATGCTAAGGCATTTAACTTGGTTCATAGTAAACTGAATTGTTGGCGTGGAGTCAGTGATCCTTATATATGCCCAGGGAGAAATGTATAATAACTTAAAGCCTCACATTTCCTTCTTAAAGCTGGAAAAAGTGCATTCCATCTTATAAATACTCCTGCTCTGTTTTAAGGTCCTTGAGGGCAGTAATCCGTTATATCCCCTTCAGTGTCGGGCATTTAAATACAGTTAAGTGCCCAGGAGAAGTTAGTTCAGTTGAACTGAGTGTAACAACCTTTCATAATTGTAAGTAAACAGAGAGCCGGTTTGTCATGAAATAGCATTCCTTCCTTTTTCCTTCCTTCCACTGTGTCATCCTAGACACCTGTGCACAACCGGCTACAGCTACCACCTTGTGCCTAAGTAGAAAATTTTTGCTATGGTTCTTGCAAAATTTCCAGAGTCTGGATGTAACTATTAAAAATACTGTAGCAGAAAGAGAAAATTATTCTTTTGTAAGACTAGGCTAAAATATATATTTATATTATCTTGACACATTTAAGTGATGCTTCATCACAAATGAAAGTATTTGATACATCACCGAACTTTTCCTCAGACATTTTATTGCATTTTGTTTTTTATTGATATGTGACCTACGTGGAACAGTGTGTTCATAACTTTCCCTAACTTAGTCTGTTTTAATTATTCCCAGGGTGAGTGAAGACATGAAATTAACTGACCTAGAGCTGGGAAAGCTGGCAAACGGCGCGCAGGAGTTAGTGTGTAGCGCCTCAGATATATGCCACGATCGAGCTGTCAAATTTCTCACGTCGAGAGCAAAGGTTAGTTGGTTTGATAAAGCTTTAGATATTTTATATATAGTGTGATTATTTTGAAAATCTGGAATCGTATCCCTGCTTGCGTCCCTGTGTTTCCCATAACGTGTATTACATTTTGATACATAATAAGGTTAACAGTACTGGTACGGTCTGTCAGGGAGATGTTCAATAAGAGAGAAATAGGAAAACTTAGTATTATTTTCAAGTAAGTGATTTAATAAAAGACTTAAATTGAAGGATACCTTAATTAATTTGAAATTAATAATACTGTTATATATGTATTAACTAGTGTGTGTATATAGTCAATTTATTAATAAAATTAGTTGAATTCCAATGTTGTGAAGTTTTTACATAATGACGTGAATTTATTTGAGCTAATGTACTTTAAGTGGGTCAGAATAAAATTTAGACATCTTAAGCTTTTTATGTTCAATCTTTGGGATTAAAGTATTGGAAAATTTTCATTAAATTGATTTTAAAATAGTTTTTATTAATATAATTATATTACATATCATAAAAATAGCATAATTAATATTAACGCTTGTTAGACTGAATGGCTTTATAGCACACCATATCGGTGTGATACTAACTGTCATGATTTTTGTGTTATCTTTAAAACTTAGGATGGTTTTCTTGAGAAGCTAAATTCCACGGAATTCATAACACTTTCCAGATTAATGGAAACATTCATTTTAGACACTGAACGGATATGTGGAAGGAGAAGCATGTCACTACTGGGAGCACTCCAGAGTCAAGCTAGTAAATTTGTAAACAGGTTTCACGAAGAGAGAAAAACCAAGCTCAGGTGTCGTAACCGTGTCTGTTCTGTCGGGAGGTTGCCTTGCCTTTCCCACTCAGTGCGGTTCTTATGTTTTGTCACTCTCCTTTGTTAGGTTAGAGATAGAAAAAGAGGAATACTTTCTGAAAGCATTCATGCTGTTTTGAATGGTTTCTGTTTATTGAGGTGCTCAGCGTTGTTAAGTCTCACGTACTAACAATAGCTAACAGCCATTACTGCGTAAAAACTCAGTGCCTGGTATCGGCGAGCTCTACTTAAACTTAACGTATTTGTAGTTTTTATTGTTAAAAGATATAAAAGTCTTATGTACCTCTCAGCTCTTTTTAACCAATGAAAATGGCATAAAATATTATTCAGGTTTATTTTTCTTTTTTCTTTTAAATAGCCTCCTCTTAGACAATGAGCGCTGGAAGCAAGCCGATGTTCCAGCAGAATTTCAGGATCTTGTTGATTCTTTATCAGATGGAAAGATTGCTTTACCTGAAAAGAAATCAGGGGGTATGTGTATTTCTTCACACACTCTGTTCCAGTTTTATATTGTCTGTTCATTTTGTAGAAATGCTTAATATTTCTTTACTTGACAGTGCCACTTTAAAAGCCTAGAACTAATACTCCCAGCTTTGTTAGTAAGTAGTTGACTGTAAAAGTATCTGTGGTGATTTATAATAATTTCATGTACTTATTGAAGGTTAATCATGTGCCAGTCACTGGACCCGCTGCTTTTAAAAGTCCAGTTATTCTTTCAACAATTGCTTATGAAGATACCATTATATTGGCAGTGAGGAAGTGAGGAAGTGAGGAAGCATGAAACACTTAAGGGCTAAAGAATTTTGTATCAATGTGATGAGCTAGGATTCGAAACCAGCGTTCTATAATTTCATAGCTATATTCCTAATCACCATACCACATCGTTTAGGACGTGTAACTGTTCAGCACTAGTAAGCTGCTTTTTGTCAGATATTAAAACAGGGATAGCAGTTATAATTCTTTAAAAGGGTTAAGTCCGATGAAAAAATGTGTTAGCAGTCACATTAAACGTAATATATGAGCAGTTAATATAATATGATATGACAGAGAAAACCACAGTGTAAAGAACCATAGAAAAAGGAAACTATGGAGACTTAAGAAGGAAGGGCCAGAGAGGAAGGAAGAAAACCAGAAGAACATAGAAGTCAAAAAATCAGAATTTCAAGGAGAGAATTGGTATCAAATATTGGTTGAAAGACAAAAATGGCTTAAGTGGATTTGTCATGTGATAATAATGTAAATTTATATACAACTTAACCTGTGTTACCAGATTTGAAGCTATAAAGCCCTTGAATATTTTTAATGGAGGAGGTATTTGCATTTTCACATTTTATGCATTTAATAAAAATTTAATATTTTTACATAGAAATATTTTTAAATTGTATACTTACCATTTGCACAAAATATAATGGCATAGCAATAGAAAAAACAGTAAAATGCAGAGTTACCACTAGTTTGACATGTAGCTCATTTGTTATCTTAGTGATTGAGTAGAGTGATAAAGTCAGATTGCAGGTCAGTGCTCAATAACTCAGAAGGTGAGGAAGGGTGGACATGTATAGTCTACTTTTTCAAGAAGTTTGGCTGTGAAAGGAAAGTAAGTGATGAAATTATAGCTACAGATATAAGAGACATTAGAGATTGTTACTTTAATCCACTCAAGGAATTGAACGAAGAATTCTGAGTTAGGAGAAGCTGAGTTATATTTTTATGCTTAACAGAAAGGTGAGAAGGTTAATTTAGCATAAGAATGATGTAGTGATTGTGGAGCAGTGACCCTGAAATGGAATCCATAGTTGAGGAGAAAAGCTGTCTCTTCTGCCCTTGTGACAAGAGACAGGGGGTTAAAGACAGGTGTAAAATAGGTTAATTCATATAGAGCAGAGAGAGGAATGGAAGGAATTAAGGAAATTTCTGTTCTCCAGTGCCTGTTACTAGTAGATAACAGTAGTGGGTGGTGAACACATTTTTAAGTGACTTTATATTAGCAAAGCAAAAACACTCAAGGAGCAAAAATTAGAAGAAAAATAAAACACTGATCATTCTAAATCACAAGTTTATTATTTTTTCTAAAATATAATTATATTGATTATGTTACTACAATTGTCCCATTTTTCTCCCCTTTATTCCCCTCCACCCTGGACGCTCCCTTCCCACCATCATTCTCTCACCTTGACTCATGTCTGTGGGTCACACGTATCAGTTCTTTGACTTTTCCATCTTCCATACTATTCTTAACCTCCCTCTGTCCATTTTGTACTGCAGTGTACGCTTCTTGTTCCCTGTGCCTTTTCTCCCGTTCTCCCCCTTTCCCTCCCTGCTGACAACCCACCATGTGATCTCCATTTCTGTGAATCTGTTCCCGTTCTAATGTTTGCTTGGTTCATTGTGTTTTTGTTTTTGTGTTTTTAGGTTTGCTTGTTGATAGATGTGAGTTTGCTGTCATTTTACTGTTCGTATTTTCGATCTTTTTCTAAGTCCCTTTAACATTTCATATGATAAGGGCTTGGTGATGATGAACTCCTTGAACTTGACCTTATCTGAGAAGCACTTTATCTTCCCTTTCATTCTAAATGACAGCTTTGCTGGATAGAGAGTCTTGGTTGTAGGTCCTTGACTTTCATGACTTGGAATACCTCTTTCCAGCCTCTTCTTGCCTGTAAGGTCTCTTTTGAGAAATCAGCTGATAGTCTGATAGGCACTCCTTTGTAGGTGACTGTCTCCTTTTCTCTTGCTGCTTTTAAGATTCTCTCCTTACCTTTAATCTTGTCTAATGTAATTATGATGTGCCTTGGTGAGTTGCTCCTTGGGTCCACATTTTTTGGGAATCTCTGAGCTTTGTGGACTTCCTGGAAATCTATTTCCTTTGCCAGATTGGGGAAGGTCTCCTTCATTATTTGTTCAAATACGTTTTTCATTCCTTGCTCTTTATTTTCTCCTTCTGGCACCCCTGTGATTCAGATGTTGAATATTTAAAGTTGTCCAGAAATTTCCTAAGCCTCTCCTGTTGTTTTTGAATTATTATTTTTTCATTCTGTTCTGGTTGAATATTTATTTCTTCTTCTGCTCCAAACCACTGATTTGAGTCCCACTTTCCTTCCCATCACTGTTGATTCCTTGTACATTTTCCTTTATTTCACTTTTCATAGCCTTCATTTTTTCATCTAGTTTGTGACCATATTCAATCAATTCTGTGAGCATCCTGGTTACCAGGGTTTTGAACTGTGCATCTGATAAGTTGGCTAGCTCTTTGTTGCTTACTGGTATTTTCTCTAGAGCTTTGATCTGTTCTTTCATTTGGGCCGTAGTTTTTTGTCTCGGCTTGCCTGTTATTTAGTAAGGGGAGGAGCCTTAGGTATTCGCCAGGGTGGGGCAACCCAGGTTGTGGCACTGTATGTGGGGGAGGGGTTCAAAAGGGAACAGTGCTGCTTGCTCAGCTCTCGGCTGACTTTCAGTCACTTCTGCTACCCACAAGCAAATTGGGCCCTTCTGATGCTGATTCCCGGGTGGGTGGGTTTGTGTATGTCTAGGACCTTGTGGGTCTGTCTCTCCAACGAACTCTCCTCTGAGACTGGGAGTTTCTCCTGCTGCCACAACACCCACAGGTATTTTCAGTCAGAGGCTTTGAGGCTTTACTTCTCTGTGCTGGAACCCGGGGTTGTGCTGTGTCTCTTGTTCCCTAGTTGTTCCTCCTGGTTTGTCTGCATGAAAACGTGGAAACTGGCCTGGTCCGCCAGCCACCGCCTCACCCGCCCAGATCCTCTGGCTACCACCTTGCCGCGAGTCCTCCCCACACAGACTGCCCATCTCTGACCCTCTTACCCGTCTGAATGAATGTTTCTTCTTTAACTCCTTGGTTGTCAGACTTCCGTACAGATTGATTTTCTGGCATTTCTAGCTATTTTTAGTTTTTAAATTTGTTGTTGTCTTTCTTTTGGTTGTGCAGAGAGGCAAAGTGTATCTACCTATGCCTCCATCTTGGCTGGAAGTCCTAAATCACAAATCTAAAATGAGATTTGTTGCTCACCTGCTACTCTTTAAGCTATATTTTATTGACTTTCCATAGTGTGAGGTGTTGTACTAGATGTCTAAGACATGTTTTCTGTCCCTGAATAGCTCTGTCTGGCAATTCACTGTCATGGAAACATAATAATTTTTTAATTAAAAGGATATAGTGTGATTGAATGAACTATATATTTTTCCTGCAGAGTAAACTATTTGTTTTCATTTCCTGTTTGAAGGATACTAACAAAAGTTTCTCTATATACCCTACTTCTCTTCCAGTCTTTTTTTTCTTTCCTCTGAGAGAGAAGAAAGTATATGCTATTAGAAGGCCACTAGCATTTTACTAGTTCTTACCAAGTTGAGGGTTCTTGGTTATTATTTATGCACCATTCATTTATTGAGTTAATAGCTACTTTGCTAAGCATCGGGGAAATGAAAGTTAATGGACAACGGTTAATATTAAGGCCAGACAGGTTGTTCTAAGCACTGTACTTGCTATCTTATTTGCAGGCCCGCTGGATAGTCACTGTTAGTATTCCCAGTTACCAAACAGGAATGGAGGCACAGAGAGGTTAAGCAACTTGCCTGAGGTTACATGGGTAGGAAGTGGTGGAGCCGAGGTCCAGACTCAGGCCGATTGACCGTGAGACCGATGTTAGGGCCCTTCTTTTAACTGCTGTGTGATGCCACTTCTCTGCAAGGTAGAGAATTAGTTGAGAAACATTTCCTAGCCTCAAACAATTTAATCTGACATACAGAGTGAATTGTTATTAGAAATTATATCACACTGAGTTTTTTTACTTTAAAGAAATGAGGAAGTAGACATTTAATTTGTCAACATAAGAAGGTGCAAACCTTCAGAGAATTTTTATAAAAGCTTATTTGAGCCAAACTGATGGCTTGCAAGAAGCAGGATCTCAATTGCTTCAGTAGATGACAGTTTTGCAGTTCTTTTTATACATTTGGAATTAAGGAGGGAACGTAAACTTATATGAAGGTGGGAGATAGCGAGGTATGGAATAGTTAAGATTACGTGGTTATACTTAAGGGATCTGAAAGAACAGGCATTTCGAAGGTGTGTTAACCCAGATGCACAAGAACAGTGGATGGGTTTGGCTTAAGGCAAAGATAACCTTTTACCAGGAAAGGTAGAGGCCTGAGGTGTGACTGCCCACCATGACCTGCCCGGGTTGGATTTCATGATCAGCACACACTGTGAGGTTACTTTCTGTCACTGAACTCACACTTAGCCCCTTTTGTATTTACAAACGTCTTTGAGCTCAAACAGGGCTTGAAGTTTAGGAAAGCGTGATGACTTGCCCATGGTAATCTAACTAATTTGGCTGATTCAGGACAAAAATTTCAGTCTACCTTTCTTTTACCTCAACATGATGAATTTTGTTTTATAGTGATAAAAAATACCTTATTACGAAAATAAAGTAACTTCTGGATTAAAATCTTGAAAATTAAATATATTCTCTCTGTTGAATATAGGAATTAAATTGCATTTTCAGAATTATAATAAGGAAAAGCCAACCACTTGAAATGTTAGTTCTACCTTTTAAAACTAATAACATTTTTTTTGCTATACTACTTATTGACCATTTACCATCTGCCAGACCCAGAGCACAGACGGTTTGTACTCATTATCTCTGTCATTAACAACAGACCTGAAGGACAGGTTCTGTTATCCATGTTTGATTGATACAGATATTGAGACTCAAATAGGCTAGTTAATTGGCCCAGCCAAGGTCGTGCTCTCCAGCACTTGGCAGTTCTAGAACTCAAGTGCGAATCTCCCTGATTTCAGACTCAATGTACTTTGCCTTGTGCCAGATTGCTTCCTAAGAAGTAGATACGCATTTTCAGAAATGAGACGGTTTCAGGCCATAAACAGGAACTATTTTATTCAGTTTTTTTTCCTAGTTTAAATATTTCTTCCCTGTTTTGGTTCATCTTGTACCTATGTCTTTCTTGTTTATTTGCTTTATTCCTTAGCTACAGAAGAAAGGAAACCAGCTGAAGTTCTCGTTGTTGAGGGCCAGCAGTATGCGGTTGTTGGGTGAGTGGCCCATTTTTTTTTATCAGTTGAGTCAATTACTTAAAACATAGGTCTTCTAGCTGCCCCTCGATGTGAATTGGAAATTTTGGATTAGCAATTTAAAATCCTCCAAAGAATTTGAAGGAAATTTTGTGGATTCTTTATTTTCTTTGTTTTGTAGTCTGTATCCATTAGTGATTGCACTGGTTTAACAAAGAAAAGGGTGGTTGATTTTTCTCGTGTAACGAGAAGTCTAGTGGTACCTGGTACATGGGTGGTGTAGTGTCTCCCTAATGTTACTAGCATCTCAAACCCGCCCCCGCAGGTTTTTTGTGTGCGGTGTGCGGCATAGCCCTTGAACCTGCGGACGCTGGAGTCAGACTGCCTCAGTTAGAATTGCAGGGTCTCTGCTACGCTTGGCGACCTTGGTTGGGCACGTTGCTCCGTGCGTCTCGGTTCCCTTATCTGTAAAAGGAAATAGGGAACTGGTACTGCATTAGAAATTGCTGCAGAAGTAAACAGGTAACCCCTGCAAAGCGTTTAGCACAGTTTTAGCACCTAATAAGCAGCGATGATTGTTGGTAGTTATTTCCATTATCATCATTTTCACTAGACTTTTTACTCTTTTACCAATAATAGTATTTCAGATTTAAATTAAGAAAAATACAAATCCCAGTGTCGTTTGTCTAGTATTTCATCCCTTTTTATTAAATGAGTAACTAAAGTAACATCGTCCTGTTCTTTAACAGCACATCACAGTTTTAAGTATTTTCCTATATGTGATCTCATTTGATCTCTACAACTATTTTGTAAAATAGGCATTTCAAGAATAATTGTTTCCTTGACACTTAAGAGAATTGAAGTTTAAAGGTTAAATGGGTAATTTAAAATGACCCAGATAAAGCCAGAATGAGAACTAGTTCCTGATAGCTAGACCAATTTTTTTTCACTCTTCTGTTTTGTTTCTTGTCACTGTATAAGTTTTTTTCTGAAATACCCACCCCCTCCAGGAAGAATGGACGATTTTCTCCTTGTAACTCTACATTCCTCTGTTATGGTACTTCCTGCTGGATACTAGAATTGTTTATTTATGTACCTATCTCCCTGGTTGGACTCTGAGTTCCTCAAAGGTGGGGAATCATGTCTTACCATTTTTATTGTTCTTTGCACATAGCAAGTAGTCAAAACTTTGATGCTTTTTCTCAGCCTGTTTTATCCAGAACTGTGAAGTACCCTATTATAAGCCACTTCCTTTCTCCTCTGGAATTCCTTTCTGCTTTTGGCAGGGCAACGCCCTGGGATCTTATCCCGTCGTCCATGTAATTATGCTCTCTCTCCCCAACTGCCCGTTACCTGGCTACTCTTCCCGTGCTGGATGGAAATGGTCCCCTCTGGCTGTCTAGCTGCCTCTTGCTCTTTAGGCAAAAAACTAAACTCCCTGGCTGAAGGGGGGATATTAACTCTGCTGAGAGAAAACCACAACGGATAAGCAGTGGACTCCTGTCCAGCAAAACAGACACTAGGAATATGAGTAGAGAGTAATATATGGTCTGATAAATGATCTGTTATAATCTGCAAAGAAACTAGAGGTTTATTAGTTTAGGACAGTGATTTTCAACCCTTTTCATCTAATGGCACACACAAACTAATTTATTCTGTGGCACAACAAAAATATATTTTTTGCAGATCTGACAAAAAATAGGTGTAATTTTGATTCATTGTTATTGAATGGCTGTCGTGTTGGCTGTTGTAATTTTTTTCATTTGACACTCTAAGGAAAAAGAGGTCAGTGCCCCTGACTAAATAGCTGGGTATTGCATGTTTTAAAAGTTCTTGCAGCACACCTGTTAAAAATCAGTGGTTTAGGAAACGGCACCATGCCCAGAGTCACAGGTAAGCTAGCACTAAAAGACTGGCATCCCCATGGCTTCGGAGGATGGGTTATAGTGGGGGGAATCATTCATCACGGGGGCTAAAGGAGCTGGGGCCTGGGCTCTACTGATTGGTTAGGACCGGTGTGGGGAATATTTGATCATTGTGTCAGGTCCAGACGTCAGCCATGGTGTTGTTCTGTCTGGTTTCCAGTGCAGTTCTGCTTTCATGGGCCTGGGGCTGAGATACAGCTGAAGTCAAGATGTTATCTTTAGCTCCACTAAAATTCTTTTCCTGTGGTCAATAGATCTGAAGCTTTGTTCTTAACTCTGTGGAGGTCGAGGTCAAAAAAGTGTGGCATAGGTTACATGCATCCCAGAGATACATTCATTACTAGTAAGAGCTGAAAGCAGAAAAAACATTTAAAAACACTGCAAGTTTGCATTTGTTATATTTATATAATACATGATTTTTTTAAATTTCAGTTATAATCTAGAAATTATTAAAGAAATATAAAGACATAAATTACAAAAATTTTTCTTTTCAAAAATTAACAGAAACATTAATATTGCTAAAAATGTGACCAAAAAGTCTTTAACATTAATTAATCAGAATCTTCAATAGTCGGCTTTGCAAAACATTTGTAAGTCATCACAAACACTATTGCTATGCTCAAGGCATAAATACTTTTCACAACACTTGCAAAATATTTCAATAAATAACTCAAGTAGCATTTGCTGAAGTTCTTCAGCATTTCTTGCATTATTGAATTGATTTTTTTTTCCAGCCATTTTCAACAGTAAATGAAGAAAAAACATAACACTAACTTCGAAGTTCACGGGAAAAAAAACACCAACTACACCAACACTGACTTAAGAGTTGGAGGTATCTCTCATACAGTTTTCTATAGAATATCACACACCCTTGCAAAACATGTCTTACAACTAAACTGAGGGCTTAAATGTTAATGGCTTAACATTAGTCACGTACAAATGTGCAGTTAGTCATGACCTTGAACCTGTGTACCCAATATATGTAACAATATTTAAGAAAAGAATTGTTTATGTGCCTGAGATCAGCCAGGACCTCCACAGGATTCAGATAGTTTGATACTGATGCTGACTAAGGTGCCCTAAGGGTTTAATGATTAAGGAAGTGAGTATACAGCAGAAAGGGTCAAGTTAAAGAGAAGGGATCTTCTGCAGGTTACACTGTCTTTCCTGAATGGACTTCCTGATACCCTGCAGACTTTTCTAAAACACTTTATGTGGACTGTGCACTTCCGAGCATCTTGCTGAACTCGGGTGTTCTGTAATGAATGGCAGTTTTCCCCGTAATTTCAGTCTTTCTTAGCCTCTCAGTGGTTCTCTTCTCAGTTTCTGATATGTCCTGCTAATAAGCTGTTGACTTTCACAGTTTTGGAGAGCTTTTTGTGACTGTCAGTGTAAGAAATGTCCAAACCTGTAGAGAATTTTTGTAACAGTTTATTTGAGCCAAACTGATGACATATACCAGGGAGTAAGATCTGAAATGCTCCAGAGAATAACAGTTTTGCAGCTTTTTATGCATTTGAAATTAGGGAGGGAAGGGAAGGAGGACTACGAGGAGGCGAGAGAGGCACGGTGGGGGTGGGGTTACAGGGCAGTTAACAGGGTTATGTGCTCCTTTGAGGGTGGGTAAGTTTATTTCACAGGTGTGTTAACCCAGGTGCATGGAAACAGTGCAACTTGCTTGAGGCAAAGATGAACCGTTCACGAAAAAGTTACATGCCGGGGGCATGACTGCCCACCCTAACCTGTCCATTTAGGAACGTGTGATCGGATCACCCCGTGCGATTACTGTCCATCAAACATTCTTTTCCATCCCCATGATTGACCAATACGCATCTTAGGGGATACATTGTTCTTAGATGTCATAGTCTTTCTCTTTGATCTCACTGAGAGAATTGGGACTACATTCCTGTCATTAATTCAGTAGTTGTGATTAAGGGCCTGCTACATAACCGGAAACAATTTGTAGCCTTTTTGTCTGTGTTTCTGACTCTGTTACTGAACAAAAGGGGTTCGGCTGCTTGCTGCCATCCATAGGCAAATTCTGGAGGCAGAGGATGGTGAGAAAAGGGAAAAGGTCTTTTATCAAAAGTTGCAAGAACCATTAATATAAAATAAAAATGTGATGATAATTTTAAAAGTTGCAGCTTCCTGCCTTAAAGCCCATCTCCTCCAGAAAACCCAGAGGAAAAGCCCAGCCATCATTTGCCAGACCAGTGCAGGGCTGCGCCTGTTTAGGAATGCCGTCCCCCAGTCACAGGTGACTGCAGCGTGACTGTCCGGGAGGCTTGGCTTGTTCACGGCTGCAGTCTGGCCTTAGGCTCGTTCCTGGGGGCTGCGTGTGTGGCCTGCACCACCATCGGCCGTGTGGCTGCCAGAGCCAGCTGGTCCCACAGCACCAGCCAGTGTGTACATGATATGGACCAAAGAGAGAGAGAGAGAGACCCTTTCTCGTTTCTCCTCGGTTGATTCCAGCCCAAGCTTCCATGTGCTCCCGGAAGGGTCCCCCACCCCAACCAATCTCATCTTTTTCCCAAGCCAGATAGGTCTTTCTCTGCACCTTCCCCTGCAGCCGTCCTGACCTCTAAGGTACCTGCAGCTGTGTCCTCTGGTCCCACCCCGACCCAGGGACTAAAAGGGAGTGGGAGGGTCTTCCCTTTGCCAGTCACCCTCTCTGGCGTTGCACATGCTGAGGGCAAGGCCTCTCCTCCCCCCACTCCCCTTCCTGTGTCTTGCTCAGGAGGTGGGGGCATCTGTCGCCACACACTCTGGTAATTTGGTTTACTGGGGCAACATGGTGCTGCCCCTGTGGTCCCTCCCCTCCGCTCCCACAGGCACTCCTGGTAGTAGCCAGGCTACCGGTATCCGGTTGGCCAAAGAATGGGATACCTACTTTATAGAAGAGACATACTTAGTAAGGCTGCCACGCGCAGAGTGATAGGCCCACAGCACAAAATTTAAGGACGTACTCATTCTCGGTGTCATGGAAGTGGTGGCCCTGCAGTTGTGCGGCCCTGAAATTGGGCGCCCCCTTCCTTTTGCACCTCAGCCTAGCGGATCCCCACTCTGCTTGCTGCCCGGGTAGGTTAAACACATGAGTTGGCAGTTACCAAGATCCCTGTTGGTTTTTATAGGCCAAATCAGGGTTGTTTGTTTGTTTTTTTTTGACTGCCTACTGGATCATCTTTCTTTTCTCGTAGAACTGTATTGTTGCTGATAAGAATTATCCTTGAATATTGCCAGTGTGTGGATAACATCCCATCCGTTACTACTGACATGCTCACTCGTCTGTCAGATTTACTGAAGGTGGGTATGATTTTACTCTGTTACGAAAACAGAGTTGGAAGAAGTAATTCTTTAGGGTGTGACTTGTCTTCCAACTCTAAGACATTTCAAGGTTAAGTTATCTTTAAAACATTAATTTTGTGACATTAAACTGTGGTTAAATCACGTGTACCTGGAAGAAGGGTGTCTACTTCCTTCTCACTCCACGTTTAGTGATTCCTCATTACACCCATAGACTTGTTAATGACGTTGGAGACAGGAGATGATTTGTTCGTTAGGTGCTGAACATGACTGAGGCCACTTAGGTCAAAAAACCTGGACTGGTTTCAAATGTGCATGGAAGAAATTCACTGAACTTTACAAAATTCATCTCACTAAGGTTAGATATTTTTCTTAAATCATTCTTTCAGAACCATTAATATAAAATAAAAATGTGGTGATAATTTTATTCAGCCATTTCATATTAAGATATTTTTAACTGCTAACATGAAAAGTTTTCATTTTTTCAAACATCTAATCTATCAGTTATGTTCCCAAACTGAGTTGTCATATTTTAATCCAGAAAGATTTTGTTACCCTTTGAAAACAGGATTTATCCAGTAAGAATGACTGAAGAAAATGACTGAACTAGTTCTGCAATTGCAAGTTAAAGGTTAATTTCTGAGCAGTTGATTGTTAAAATTTCTCAGTTTTTTTCCTACCAGACAGTACATTAAGGAACACCCGTCCCCTCCATTTTTTTTTTTTTTTGGTCATTACATAAATAGATCCTAATTGCTCCTACTGGGAAATTTTCCTGGTCATTGAATGAGAGGAGAGATGATGCATTTTTTTAGATCTGCTAACACATTGCCAGCATATGAAGAATAGTTTTTAACAAATTGTTGCTTTTTTCTCCCTTCCTTTGTTAGTACTTCAATTCAAGAAGTTGTCAGTTAGTTCTTGGAGCTGGTGCACTGCAAGTTGTTGGCCTAAAAACGATAACTACAAAAAATTTGGGTATGGATTCTTCAATTCATGTGCTGAGGTGTTATAATTATGTTACTATATTCATGCTTCTTGTATACCTGATGTTTGTTGCTCTAACCAAAGGCTGTAAAAGTGGCAAATGCTACTCCACTCTTTTACGTATCACCATAATTAAAAAATTAAATTCTGAGGGAAAGCTATGAGGAATTTCCAATTTAACAAGTATGTTATTTGGAAGTTGCACCCAATGGAAGTTGCTGTGGAAAGTGTTAAACTGTGTTATGTGTGAAGTACTTTGGGGTGAAAGGTATCTGAATGTCAGAAGAGAACCGGTTGTACCGTTAGCCTCCTAAGGCCAGTAACACTCACACCGAGTCTGCCTGGAAAATCAGTAAATTCATTTCGGTGCTGAGCACCGCAGGCTTTTCTTGAACAAACTGAGATATGTTGTTTTCTACCACCGTATTCTTCATTTATGAAAAAGACTGGGGTTCTTATATAATTAGTTAATTAATGTTTTTACTTAATTTGATGTGTACGTAAAGTCAACTAATACCCTTCTTTGTTTCTCTATGACATATCTACCGCTTGGGTCTTCAGCTCTTTCCTCGCGCTGTTTGCAGTTAATCGTGCACTACATTCCTGTGATCCGGGCTCATTTCGAAGCCCGGCTGCAGCCTAAGCAATATAGCATGCTTAGGCATTTTGATCATATCACTAAGGTACTTTTTCATACATTTTATACTGGCATTTCTTAAATTTAATTCCTGAATTGTTAAGTGTTTTTTAAATGTATCCCAGAGACTTTAAAACATAATGTTGCTTCTCATTACAGGACTACCATGACCACATAGCTGAAATATCAGCTAAGCTTGTAGCGATAATGGATAATTTATTTGACAAGCTGTTATCTAAGGTAATTGTTTATATAAATTATTTGACTTTGCGTAAAGGCATTATGACTTTTTCATAGTTGTTTAACAAATCAAATTTTTCAGACTTTGGGAGAAAACTCAATAAAATTTTCAGATTGCCCAAATAGTTGATACTCATCGCCTAAGGGACCTAGGGGGAGGGAAGGATGATTTTAAAGATGACAGAAACCCTTTGCAGAAGCAATTTACGTTAGCCGCTTTGACAAATACATGCCTTCTTCTAAAACAGGTGTTGAAAGTGCCCCTTCCCGTGTGCATGTTGAGCTCCGTTGTGCATATGCCTGCCTTCCCCGGCCCCACCCTGGTCTGGTGCTGGGACAGGGTGAGCAGGGCTCTCCCGCTACCCAGTGGTCTTGCTAGCCCCCTGTACACTTAGGCCCTGTCCGCTGGTGCCTCCGGCTTTCCACGTGCCCAGTGCAAGAACCTCCTCCTGCCCCACCGTCCTGCCGACCAGGGAGACTCCCCGGTGCCCCAGACAGGCTGTCTTCCTGTAAC
Organism: Anoura caudifer; assembly: GCA_004027475.1. Classification (NCBI taxonomy): domain Eukaryota; kingdom Metazoa; phylum Chordata; class Mammalia; order Chiroptera; family Phyllostomidae; genus Anoura; species Anoura caudifer. Next base: position 18,754 of record PVKU01006949.1, read on the forward strand.
TCTGTCGTTTGGGTCGTCCAGGGTGTTTGAACAAGAATTGGGTCTGTGGCTAGACTTTTTCCTGTGACAACTCCATTTATTTAATTTTGGCAAAGAAAAGTAAGGATTATTTAATGAGCTTCGCATATACTCATCACCTTTATTTAATAGTCATTAACATGTTGCTTTTTTTGCTAAAATATTTTTATATTTGAGGCTTTATGATGTTTCACTTAATTATGTATTTCTAAAAACTACAGACACTTTCTTATATAATCACTCTACCATATCATACCTAACAGAATGAAAAATAATTCTTTCTAATACCTATTTCTATTTGAATCTCATCAATTTTACCAAAAGCTCTTCTGACAGTAATTTCCTTGGTCAAAGGTTCTACATGGTCTGCATGTTGCATATAGTTGTTATGTCTCTTAAGTATTTTTTAAATGATTTTATTTATTTATTTTTAGAGAGAGGGGAAGGAAAGGAGAAAGAGAGGGAGAGAAACATCAGTGCATGGTTGTCTCTCACACGCCCCCTACTGGGGACCTGGCCTGCAACCCAGGCATGTGCCCTGAGTGGGAATCAAACCGGCGACCCTTTGGTTCGCAGGCCCATGTTCAATCCACTGAGCTATGCCAGCCAGGGCTCTTAAGTCTTTTGGAAACTTTTTCAATTACAGTTTACATTCAGTATTTCCAGTACCCGCCTGGCACCGTTCCTAATTACTACAGTATTACTGAGTATATTCCCTGTGCGGTCCTTTACGTCCCGTTGCTGTTCCATGACTATCGATTCACTTCTTCCCACCGTCATCTCTCTCACCCAGTCTCCCAGCCTCTCTCCCCTCTGGCAACCACCAGTTCTCCCTGTGCCTGCGAGTCCATTTCCCTTTTACTTAAATTTCTCCTCTGAAGACTCAGCAGCCAGGTGTGCTTCTCAGGAAGCCGTCTCTGCTGCTTCCAACTTGCCCGTCACCTGTGCTCTTGTGTCGTGCAGTGTGCACTTTCTGGAGCACCAGCCACCTTTCAGACGGCTCCCCAGTGGGCTTCTCTGAGTGATCTTTGCGTGCTCCAGCCAGCAGAGCATCGGACCCACGCATTCGAGTGTACGCATACGTGTGGGCGCATACGCACATACATACCTGTGCACTTACACACAAACTTACGGTGCACGCACACATCCGAGAAGATACTTACTCAGAACTTACTGTGTGCCGGGTAGTTTCGGGAAGTGTTGGTTGAAGTAACACCTGTGCTCTGGAAAACGCTACTGCATTTTTCAAGTGACATGTATTGAAGGCCTCACCTAAGATGGTGTTTCTCAACTGAAACAATCGTGTCCCCCAAAGGACATTCGGAAATGTTAGGAGCGTTTTAGATTGTTGCAGTCTGGGGAGTGGGATGATGTGGAAACAAGCGAGTGGAGGCCAAGGGTGTTGCTGGACACCCTGCCGTACGCAGGCAGCCCCTAAACCAGGTACCGAGCCTCAGGTGTCAGCAGTGTGGAGGTGGAGAAACCCTGACCTAAAGAGCTACCTAGTGTGAAAACTGACTTGAATGTACTTAGTCACTGATTCATTCAAAACAAGGAGACGGGGAAAGGGAGGGATAAAAACTGAGTTGCACTTTTCCGTGCATGTGGGCAGGATTGCAACACCAGCTCAGAAGAGCGGGCTTTGGGAAGATCATGGCACACTGAGCAATGGGATGGGACATCCCGGAAGTGTGACTGAAGCCCAGCAAGGTGCGTCATGCCTAGAGAGGTACTGGAAGCCCTGACAGTGAATGTGATTGGTAGGGAGAAAAGACGGGAAGAGAAGCGGTGACTGACTGAAGAAGCAGGGGACAAAAAGAGCAAGGTTAGGGGAGGAGCAACCAGGAAAGCATTGTGCTCCGCAAGGGCAGCGTTTCAGGTGTGAGAGTGTGTGAGCTACTGCAGAGCAGTGACCGGGGGAACTGGAGGAGTTTGCTTTCGGAAGTTAGGACATCTTCAGCAGCTTTTTCCAGAGAGAAATTTCAGAAGATTGTTGATAGTGGGGGAAGGTGGTTTGGGTTATGGCAAGAACCAAATTTTAAGGGTTGAGAATAAAGCTGGTACCATGTCAAGTTTAGCTGACGGAAGAAAAGTAGTGGTGAAGTTAAGATGGAAGGAATAGTATCTTTAGGGAAAGCAGGGGGTGAAGGAAGGTTTTGGGGGCGTTCCAGTTTCCTAGGGTGCGCAATAAATCACCACAGATGGAGGGGCTTCAAACAGCAGAAATTTGTTCTCTCATAGTTCTGGAGGCTGGAAGTCCTAGATCAAAGCCTTGCTAAGCCAGGCTCCCTCAGAAGGCTCTCGTGAAGACGTCTTCCTACCTCTGTCTGGCTTCCAGGGCTGGCTGTCAGCGGTTGGCATTCCTGGGCTTATAGATGCATCACTCCGATCTCTGCCTCTGTCCTCGCACGGCTGTTTTCCTTCTGTGTGTCTGTGTCTAAATTTTCCTCTCCTTTCCTTTACGAAGACGCCAGTCACTGGATTTAGGGTCTGCTCTAATCCAGTGTGGCCTCATGAGGTTCCAAGTAGGTAGTGGTTTGGGGGAGATACTGCTCAGTTCAGTAGAGGGGGCGAGTTAAGGTGAGGGCATGTCACCGTAATGAGATGCCACTTCCTACCCACTGGGATGGCTAAAATGAAAAAGACCAACAATAGTGAGTATTGGTGAGGATGTGGAGAAGTGGGAGCCCTCCTACATGTCCAGGTGGGATTGTAAAGGGGAACGGGCACTTGGGAAAAACATCCTGGCATGTTCTGAAAAGGTTAAGCATAGAGTTACCCTATGGCCCAGTAGTTTCACTTCTGGGTGTGTACCCATGAGAATCGAAGAAAATTCACCCTCACGCACAAAAAACCTGTCCACGCATGTTTACAGCATCATTACTAATAGCCAGACAGTGGAACTAATCCAAATGCCACCGGTTGATGACTGGGCAAACTGGGATGTAGCTGTGTAGTGGAATATCATGCGCCGTGAAGAGGATGGGGCTCGGACACATGCTGCGGCATGAGGACCTTCGATAGCTTCACGCTCAGTGGAAGGAGCCAGTGATAAGAACCACATAGTGTGTGGTTCCACTCATCGAGACCAGTGGTTGCCAGGGGCTCAGGGGTCGGGGGGCGACGATAGGGAATGACTGCTCATCGTGGGGCTTGTTCTTGGGGTGATGGAAATGTTCAGACATTAGTGGTGATGGTTGTGTGACTGTGAGTTTGCTAAAAAGCAGTTAATTGTACGCTGTTAAAGGATAAGTTTTATAGTATGTGAGTTACGCCTTACAGTTGTTGTCAGTGAAAAAAGGTAAGGGGATGTTTGACATGTTTCTAGGCTGAAGAGACAAAGCCTTGGGTGGTCACAGCTTCGCTTATCTCGGTCCAGGCACATGCTGACTTCAGCATGATTCTGCCACAGCGCTGTATTGGAGCTCAGCATTTCAATGAGCTATGAGTGCATCTAAAGTACGTTCAGCCCAAGTGTGTCTTATAAATAAAAATGGCATATAGTTTAAGCTATGAATGGTAAAATGTGGGCAAAAGATGATTATCTAAGTCTTACCAGGTGGTTGTCCCAGGTGTAAGAATAATAAAAGAAACTTACCTAAATTTAAACTTTCAGTGTAGATGGTTATGGGAAAAGTCTTCCCTTAACCTTAAATATGATTACTATACCGGCCTACCTACTAAAGAAAAAGAACATTTTAATTCTGCTAGAGCTATATCGATTTTAGATATGATTATGATGGCACTTTCATAAAATCATGTTTTAAAAATAATCTGTTGATTTAGAGGGCCTACTTTAATGATTCATCATTGTATATTGAGCCAGATTAGTAGTTAACTTTTCTGAGTACTTACTTTGTATCAAGCACTGTTTTGTATTCTTATGAGCCATCTTTTTATTTTATTTTTTCCTTTTTTAAATTATATTTTATTGATTATGCTATTACAGTTGTCCCATTTCTCCCCCATCATTCCCCTCCACACCCCTCTCACCCACATTCCCCCCCTTTAGTTCATGTCCATGTGTCATAAGTTCTTTAGCTTCTACTTTTTCCACACTATTCTTGCCCTCCCCCTGTCTATTTTCTGCCCACCACCTATGCTACGTATTCTCTGTACCTTTTCCCCCTCTCTCCTCCTCCCACTCCCCTGTTGCTAACCCTCCATGGGATCTCCATTTCTGTGGTTCTGTTCCTGTTCTAGCTGTTTGCTTAGTTTGCTTTTGTTTTAGGTGTGGTTGTTAATATCTGTGAGTTTGCTGTCTTTTTACTGTCCTATTTTTTGTCTTTTTCTTAGATAAGTCCCTTTAACATTTCATATAATAAGGGCTTGGTGATGATGAACTCCTTGAACTTGACCTTATCTGAGAAGCACTTTATCTGCCCTTCCATTCTAAATGACAGCTTTGCTGGATAGAGCAATCTTGGATGTAGGTCCTTGGCTTTCATGACTTGGAATACTTCTTTCCACCCCTTCTTTCCTGGAAGGTGTCTTTTGAGAAATCAGCTGACAGTCTGATGGGAACTCCTTTGTAGGTGACTCTGCCTTTATCCCTTGCTGCTTCTAGAATTCTCTCCTTCATTTGAATCTTGGCTAATGTAATTATGATGTGCCTTGGTGTGTTCCTCCTTGGGACCAACTTCTTTGGGACTCTGAGCTTTCTGGACTTCCTGGAAGTCTATTTCCTTTGCCAGATTGGGGAAGTTCTCCTTTATTATTTGTTCAAATAAGTTTTCCACTTGTTGCTCTTCCTCTTCCCCTTCTGGTACCCCTATAATTCGGATGTTGGAACATTTAAAGATGTCCTGGAGGTTCCTAAGCCTCTCCTCATTTTTTTTTTTTTTTGAATTCTTGTTTCTTCCTTGTTTTCTGTTTGGTTGTTTCTTTTTCCTTCTGGTCCACTCCATTGATCTGAGTCCCAGTTTTCCTCCCATCTCTATTGGTTCCCTGTGGGTTTTTCTTCATTTCACTTATTGTAGCCTTCATTTGTTCATCTAATTTGCAACCAAAATCAACCAGTTCTGTGAGTGTCCTAATCACCAGTGCTTTGAACTGTGCTTCTGATAGGTTGGCTATCTCTTGGTCGCTCAGATAGATTGGCTCTGGGGCCCCGATCTGTTCTCCGGTTTCAACCATCCTTGGTTCTGTTTTTGTTTGTTTGTTTGTTTTTTGTCTGGTCACAGCTCTTACGTAGTGCGGGGCGGAGCCTTAGGTGTTCACCAGGGCAGGGCAGCCCAGTCGCTGGGCTGTGGTGCTGGATGTGGGGGCGGGGTCTGAGAGGGAACAGTGGCGCTTGCTCTGCTGTCTCCCGGACTCCAGTCCCTTCTGCCACTTTCCCCAAGCAAATTGGGTCCCTCTAGCGCTGATTTCCGTGTGGGCGGGCTCGTGCACGTTCCAGGACCCCATGGGTCTCTCCAACGAACTCTCCCACGGGGCTGGGACTCCCTCCTGGCACCCCAACTCTCACAAGTGTTCTCAGTCGGTGCTTTTTAGGCTTTATTCCTGGCGCTGGGGCCCTGCGTTGCGCAGTTCGTCTCGCTGCCCGTTTTCTCCTGGTTTATCTGCGCATGAACGTGTAACCGCGGTCAGCCACCTTACGCACCCCACTTGTTCTGCTTGCTGCCTCCCTGCACCCAGTAACCGCTGCCTGTGCCCCCGGGACCACCAGCTACTGCTTCTTCCTGCCGCGACCCCTCTCTGCTGGCTGTCGGCTCCACTCCTCTTACTGGTCTGGGTGAATCGTTGTCGGACTTCTGTACAAGTCAGTCCTTTTATCTGTTCTGGTTGGGTCTCTCTCTCTCTTTTTTTTTTTTGGTTCTATACTTTTGTTGTCCTTAATCTTGGTTGTGCGAGGAGGCACAGTGTGTCCACCTGTGCCTCCCTCTTGGCCGGAAGTCCGACTTTCTGCCCTGCGGTACGTTGCCTGTGTGCCAGCGTTGACCGTCCTCTCCTAGAGAGCCGAGCCGTCCTTTTAAACCCTCCCTGCAAGCCCTTTGAGACGCAGAGAAGTGAAGCATCTCTTCCCTTCCCCGTGTTACGTAGCTGAGAACTGGAAGCTCTGGGAACCCAGATGGGCCACGTTAGGGAAGGCAGCGCATGTTCTTAGGCGCAGGATTATGCTGACTCTCTCACGGTAGATTGGGATCCTTAATGAGACGTTCTTGAGATGAGCACGAGTGGCCCAGATCACGGTTGAAGTATGAGCTTGAGCGCTGCCTCAGAATTGTGGGGGCCGGAAACATTTCTCTGTGGGGACAATGTGCCGTCCAAGGGACATGAACATAATTCTCACTATTTTTCCTTGCCAGTACGAGGTGAAAGCTCCCGTTCCTTCTGCCTGTTTCAGGAATATTTGCAAGCAAATGGCAAAAATGCATGAAGCTATAATTGATCTCCTTCCGGAAGAGCAAATACAAGTGAGTAGTAGTTCCTAAAACTATTTTTTATATATGAGGTATTATACGCATGTAGAATTAGTGTCTAACATGCTTTGGGCACAGTTAGGCTTAGTTCATGTTCTATTATGATTATTATTTTTTCCAGTTGTTACGTTGACTTAGAGAATATGGATAAAAATTTCCGATTTCAAAGTGCTCCTTACTCTGACAGTTCAGCGCAGTAAGAGCTTTGCTGTGTGGTCAGCAGTTCTAAGAGCACCTTTTCCGTTGGTCCTTTGAGCGTCAGAGATGCCAGGTTCTGCTTCCGTCACTGATTACGTTACGACTGTATTTGCCGAGCATAATGCGCTCCTGTGTGCGATGTGCACCCACAGTTTTGGGCCCAAACTTTCAGGAAAAAAACCTTTCATTTTAATTTTTTAATTCAATTTTTTTATTTATTTATATTTCAATACTTTTTGTATTATAAAGGAATTTTAGCATTTATTTTTGAACATATGGTACAAGAAATTTTATGTAACAAACAATTACAAAACACAAGAACAGATATAAGGTATTTCAGTTGCTACCCATGTATAACGTGCATTCTTATCATCCTTATTTTTACCTCAAAAATTTGGGCAAAAAGTGCACATCATACACAGCAAAAAACCATAGTTTGAAAATCGGAGTTGGCATTTATGAATGAACGTGAATTATGTTACTCATGGTGGTTATTCCAAATTGGATACGGGAGGAAGTAGTGATAGAATTAACAATGAGAAGGCACATAAAGCAACTCAATCAATATTCCTTATCTTCAGTCTTTATTAGATCAGGGTAAGTAATCTATAATAGGCACAAACCAGGAGAAGTCAGATGAGTAGTCTGTAGCACCTCTCGCCTATGAAATCCACCCACCGTCCCTACAGTTTTTCTCTACAGAAGTATCACAAGAGTTCTCTTCACTTTTCTTTTTATGGGAGAAAGTTTATTTAGAAAGTCACAGGTAGAAGTGAGCTGTAGAAGAAATGGGCTCAGAAACAAGTTACAGAGGCAAGAAAGGGCCCTTGTGGCTTAGGAAAGAGAGAGATGGATGCAAGGAAGATAGGCCTGGGAAGGGGGAGGGAAAGGTGTGGTCCAGAGAGAGAGAGCAAGGGAGAGAGAGAGGGGGGGAGAGAGAGCGCATACGCCTCCCTCTTCACTCTTCAGTGACATTCCTGCTTGTTTGCTTTCTCGAGCAAGTTCCTAGTTAATGTGTTACAGAATTCTCCGTTTCTTTGTACCCGTCATGATACATACTGCTTATATATCTCAGAAGACTTTCTAAGGGGCAGAAAAGCAGTGATAAGTCGAAACACTAAAACAAGTAATACTGAAAAGGGGAGAAAGAGCTCTCATCCAGCCAAGTACAAAAACTATACTGAAATAAAATACATCCAGCAATAAAATACTTCCGAGGGAGCATTTTAAAGGTGCAGTGTATGCCAAAATGAAGATTATTTAAAAATGTAGAACTTCTAAAGAACTTAGAAGTATGACCCATGGACATGAACCAAAAGGGGGGAATGTGGGTGGGAGGGGGTGTGCAGGGTGGAGGGGACTGAAGGGGGTAAATGGGACAACTGTGTAATAGCATAATCAGTAAAATATATTAAAAATGGATAAGCAATTATCTCAGCAAAAACATTTTTTTCTGATTTTATATTGGTGACAGCAGATACTTAAGCCTTCTGTTTCAGTAGAGCTTTAAGAAACTTAGTTTTATTCCTTTTACAGATGTTATTTTTAAGAATTAATGCAAGTTACAAACTCCACTTAAAAAAGCAATTATCTCATTTAAATGTGATAAATGATGGAGGACCTCAAAATGGGTATGTTTTCCATTTCTTTTTACCAAATGCCGCCGTGCTGAATTGTCTGATCTGTCGCACTCCTTACGCTGTCCCTTTCCGCTGCAGCCATTGTGGGCCCAAATCGTAGAATCGGAAACCTTCTGCTTTTTCCTCCTCTGTGGGGGTGGTGTATATCCATGTCTGTCTGTCTGCGTGTCAGTGTTGTATGGATGGTCGGCTGCTTCACCGGCCTCACAGGTCCGTTTCGGGGCCGTGTGGCTTAGCAGCACCTTCTTAGGTGGCCCAGGAGGGTCTTTCACTCTCCAGACAGAGGTCACCAGTCCCTCTTTGTGCCTGCAACACTGTGGGGAAGCCCATTTACCTCTGTGCCTTATTTCTAGAATCTGCCTGATTCCTTCACAGGGTTACAGAACAGGAAGGGCTAATAGGCACATACTTTATCCTAAGCTATTGAACAAATTGCATGTGTCGTTTGTGAAATGAATCGTGGAATGTGTGAGGAAACAGAGGACTTAGAATGTGAAAACTTGGGCTAAGTTCTGCAACTTACTAGCTTTGTGACTTTGGGCAGATCGCTTACTCTCTGAAAGGGGAAAGACAAAATGCTGTGATTTCCTGAGTGTGTTACCTTTTCCATGGAGTTTTAGGAATAAAATATTCCCTATTAAGGGAGTTTCAGGCTTAAATGCCAGATTCACAAGAACAAATGAAAAATATGTTCTAAGGTCAGCAGTAGCCCGTACAGAGAAGCGCCTACACTGATCATGCGAACACTGTTCAGAGGTTTCAGGCTGCTGAGTCTCTCGGCCGGGCTGAGATTAGGAGTTTCGCACAAACGTCTCACTCTCTCTCTTGATTGTTAACTGGTTCTTTTTCTTTTTTTAAAATTAGTTACTTTCAAAGATTTCAAAGCCCCAGAAGAGTTCACAGTTAGTATAATGAACATCAAATGTCTTTCAGAGACTCTTCAAAGGAGCTGGTATCTTTAACTCCCACTGCGCCCTTCTGCTTTAACTCGCAAAACTAAATCTGGGTTATTGGATTTTCTCAGACCGGGAGTTCTGAAGCATCCAGTTTAACTCATTACCAATTATCATTTTTGGTAATACAGCTATTTGAAGATCAATACAGTCTTAGAGATCTTCACTGTCATATACTTTTAAAGACACTGATTCTGTATACGTTGAATCATGTCTTTCAGTAATCCTTTGAGAGACAGACTTCCTGGAAAATTAACCCCTAGGCTCCAGACAAAGACATAATGCACTGTCTACTTAAAAGAATTTTTGTTGCTATAATGATTGACTCTAAAAATGCACTTTTTTCCCAAAGTGGAATTCACACAACATAAAAGGAACTGTTTTACAGGTAATTCGGTGGCACTTAGTCAGTCACACAAGCGCCACTTCCGTGTGATCGCCGTCTGTTCCGTTCCCAGCGTGTTTTACTCCCCGTGAGAAATTAAGCAGTTGCTCCCCATTCCTTCTCCCTAGCACTGCACTTTTTCTTTTGAATGTGGTTTTTCTGTATACAAAATATTTATATTCCTGCTACTTAGAATTGATCATTTTAAAATTTGTCATTTTCACTTGAAAAAATTTTTAGCTTTTTTTTTAATAAAAAGGCTTTCATTCCAAATGAAGCCGAAGTATCCCCTGACCCCATCACCAGTCTTACTCGCTTCCCTCCAGCCCTTAGGCAGTGTTTACAGTAAATCTGGTCTATGTCCTTTAAGTCTTTCTTGTGTATTATCTCTGTCTTTAGAAAAATGTATTTTATACATTTAATTTGCTTATATTTTGCTTTTTTTCTGCTTAATGTTGTTACTGACTTATCCATATTTATATAAGTTATCCATATTTTGACTGCTTTATTGTATTGTCCCACATGAATCACCTATCTTCAATGTACCCGTGTTCCTCTAGTGATAGATTTGTAAGTCAGTATGGTCTCCATCACAACCATGCCGCATTGAGGATCTTGATGTACATCAACAGGTTTGACCATTTCCTTAGGTATATATACACCTGCAAGTGGATTAGAGCACATGTGCATTTCCGTTCTGCCCCGTATCACCAGGATGTTGTGCAAAATGACTACCAAATTCACACTCCTACTGTTTCGCCATATCCCATCAACATTTGCTTTTAAGACTTTTTTTGTTGCCAGTCTGATGGAAGATAATGGTATTTGATTTTGATTTGCAGTTCATGTTTGTTATCTTTTCATACATTGATTAGTCATTCAGAGATTCTCATCTGTGACTTTTCCTGTTCACATTCTTTGCCCATTTTTCTCTGGGGTATTACCTTTTTCCTGTTGATTTTAGATAGATGCCTTCAGACTAATCCTTTGTTGATTATAGATGTTGCAAGTATCTGGTTTCATGTTCTTTGATCAGTTTTTCAGTTTTGATAGAAAACATTTCTATACACTTTCTCATATAGACTGTAAATAGTGTTTGTTAAACGTAGCTTGATATTTTTAAATGGAGATTTACGTTAATTTTAATTTTAATGTAGGGATCTCGCCTTAGAAAAGCTTTGCTGTTCTGAACCACTGCTGTCAGTTTCACTACACTTACCATTTTTATCACAGGAAGTATAGTTTAGAATCTTTTTATAGCTTTTAAAGCACCTTGAATTAGGTGAATTTTGAACAAAAAAATGTGGTCCTTAGTAAATTCCGCTATGTGGTAAAAGGTGAAACCCCAAGTCCCTAAGTCCAAAGGCATTTTTAAATTAGACTGTAGTACAGATATGAAGGCTACTTACACACCTTTGCTCCAAGGTAGTCCGGCAGTCCGGAACTTACGTATTTATTAAAATAGTAAAGCCGGACTTCTTTTACAAAGTACTACATCAAGATTTCCTATTTGTTTTTCCACGGGCCACATCTTTCAAAACATACATCGAATCAGACGTGTCCCTATCTATTTATGCAGATTGGATATTTCTGTCTCCCCAGGCATTCTTGCCCGGAGCGTTTCTTCAGCGTAGGCTCTCCTGTGACAGCGCAGCGTAATTCTCTTTTCCAGTGTTGCGGTACTGACGATCAGTACCGTGAGTTCATTCGTCATGTACATGTATGCTCTAGTGACAGGTCAGAACAGCTTAACCTATTATCTTCTCTACTTTATTTCATTGTTCTATTGGGCAGAATTCTGAAACTAAATCCAACCTGCACTGGTTTAAGACACTTATTGTTGAAACAGAAACACTTAAGTGGTCTCACTATATGATAGCAGGAATCCTGCTTATATTGACGTTTGGTTTCTAGGAAATCTGAATTTTGAGTAAGTCTAGCAGCTAGGATAGGACTCAACTCTATGAGCATTGCTACTTTATGTAAATAGAAAGTATGAGATTAAAAATAACTTTCTCTCCAATGTTTAGGTTGGTCACAGCAGATGTAGCTTTTTACACTGGAAATCTTCAAGCCTTAAAAGGCCTTAAAGGTTTGGACCTAAGTATGGCCGAGATCTGGGAACAGAAGAGGTGATGCCATCTGGAAAACTGGGTAGCCTCTCCGACCACGGGTGCGCGTGTCCATGAAGGACATGTGGATGCCTGCGGTTCGAGAACTGAGCCTGGAACCCACAGTGAGCGGGGGCAGGGGAAGGGGGAAGGGAAGCGTCGGCGCTGGGAAACGGGGGTTCAGGGTGATCTACCAGGAGCGCCTGTTCCGTGCCTCCGTCAGCGGGGAGTAGCTGATCAGGTGTCTGTAACATTTCTCACTCTCTCTGGAAACAGACTCAGGTTTCTTTGGACCAAATCCAAAAGAACACATGGCTGTAACACAGCTGTAGCCGACGAGGACGCTCCGTAGACTTTGTATCAAAAATGCTTTGCATTTCTCCCAGTGCAATGAGATTCGGATGGTGTCCCACCTTATTTAATGATGGTACAATTTAAAATATTGAAATCTTAGTCAACCTCTGTAGAAAGTTTTCTCTATGAAAGTAAAACTGTTTGAGAAATTATTTTTTTACAGATCTTTCTATAAAAAATAAACAACTTTTGATTGCTTGGGTTTAGGAATTTAACGTCTGTGTAGTGACCGGTGTTAGGTTTCAGGCTTTGTACGTCACGTAGTCCGTCCTCCTGCCATCATTCTGTGTCAGCTGGGCGAAGCCTTCCAGAACAGGCTGAGTACTTGAAGGATGATCGCAAGGAATACAGAATGAGATTTGATGTTTATTTATGCAACTAATTTAAATGCTTTTCAGAAGTGGTATATGAAAGCCTGCAGTTTAATAGTTGTATTTTTATAAAAATATCTATGAAAGGGTTTTGGTTTTTCTGCCTTTTTATTTCTAGCAGAGGTAAGAATATGTTTTTATATATTCTGCCCACTTATGCATTTTCATTTTAACATTTAGATAACATGGAATATGGTTCCCATGGGTTCTTGTTTTAAGTTACTTTTGATGTGTGTCAGAACAAAGACCAGGGAGAAACAGAAAATATAAGCTCCTGTGTTGGGGCCAGAAAATAAGGTGATGAGTAAGTTATTTACAGACTTTTTATAACGCCTACCTTCAAACTTAGAGTCAGCAGCACTCTGCAAACGAAAGTGCCTGTGCCTCACTTCACACCAGGAACCTTGCCTAACCCCGTCGGAGTGCCTGACTGTGTGGTGATTACGTGTGATGGGAGTCTTACTGTGCTCTTTGGTTTCCTAAAAGGAAAGCCTGTTTTCTTTCCTTTATCGTTATAGAGGTATGTCATTGGCTTTGAAATGTCTGTCTGAAATAAAGCTGTAAACAATTACCAGACTTTAAAAGACAACTTTTTTAATAGTATACAGTAAACTTTAAACAAGTAGCCTACTCAAAAAACAAGTATGGAAGAATTGGAAAATATAGTTGATTCTTAAGAGAAAAGCCACAAATTATATTACCTGTAGACCTGATTTGAAAGGTTATTCATGAACATTTTTTAGTGACAACAAGCAAGCTTCAAGGAAAGGGAACTTTTGAAAGTTATACCCACACCGACTATGCTGCAGAACAAGGATGTGAAAGAAATGTCCTACCTCTACCCATCCCCTCTCCTCCAGCTGGGAAAAAGAAACACCACTTTGTTTTAAATAAATGGAGAGTCTGTGGAAAGCATGGCAGGCATCCCAGCTTCAGAACTAAATAAAAGGCACTAAATACCTTGAAGTTTAATTTCTGTGGAAATAATGATGTGGTTAAGATTCTTAGAAATGCAAAAACTTGATTTTTTTTAAGTAACTGGTTGAGTATAACCTATTCCAAGAACAAATCTTCCATCTGATACGTAACTATTTAGCAACAGTAAACCATTTTTCCTCACCGTTTCATAAATTTGGCATTGAAAAGTATAAATGTACACATGTATTGCTTCACAGCTTTATTTCTGAAATCACAAGCAATTCAAAGTGACCATCACTGAGGCCTCTGTTAAAAGATTTTCCAGCAGAGCTGCCCCAGTTTTCAGATTAAACAATATTGCACTTTAAGATGAACTTTCAGGATCCTCTTCCAACAAGAAAAGTATTGCTTCCATCTGTGCTTTTCTGAGACTAACAGCATACTCTTAGGCTTAAAGGCAGAAAACTCTACTTTAAAAATTAACACTGCAGGTTACAGTAAAATAGTAACATACCTGCCTATCTTAGAATCCTAGAGAACATTTTATTATAAGAAACTAACCCATAATTAGTATAAAGTGTGCACAGCATGTTTTCCATTTCAGTGGTCCAAGATGCGAAGGTTCCCAGATACAATCTTGTTCTCTAACACTGCTCCAGGTGGGATGTCAATTCGGTCTCCGTGATTTGCGATGATGATAACAGTGCCCTAAGGGTTGGGAAAACGAAAAGCAAGAGGTTAACTGCCACTGAGGCTGCAGTGCAGTTGGCTGTCTTACCATCATCAAGTTTATGCAGCTCCATTTACAACAGAGCAGCTACATCTGTACACATTAAACATGAAAAACAAGTAACATGTTAAGGAAAACTGTGGTACATCCTCTGCAACGGTCCCGGCTAGGTTGTTCCCAGGTTACTGGTCTCCTTGTCGGAAGTGGCACGGGGTGGGGAGTGAGCCCAGGGCCACAGCCTGACGGGCCCTTTCGAAGAACTACCTGCAGGGCCACCAGCATTACCTACTTCCATAAAGAAACTAACGGGTGCTTCGTTTATATTTACATATCTGCTTGGGGGTTTTATTAAGAACACTTTACTCATAAATTTTTCATATCTTAAGTGAGACTGTTTAGATAAGGCAGTATGAGCAATAAAATTCAATATATATGTGGCTTTTTGTTTTTTCAAGATCTTCACTTAAGTTGCTTTAATAAGATCATTTAAGGAGCTGAAATCTAGGTATGGATTTTATTTTTTGTTAAATTTTTTTAATTTATTGATTTTAGAGAGAGAGGGAAAGAAACATCGATTTGTTGTTCCACTTACTTATGCATTCACTGGCTGATTCTTGTGTGTATGTACCCTGACCAGGGTCAAACCCACAACCGTGGCATGTCAGGACAACGCTCCACCTCAGCTACCTGGCCAGGGCTTTAGGTATGGGATTTTTAAAAACTACTTGATCAGGAAAAATCTGTTGTGTCTGGTTCTGAGCTTTAACACTTATACCAATAGTTTTTCCCATTTCTTATGTCAGGCTGGAATGATGGTTATAAAAGTACCTAAGTACTACAGAATGTGAATGACTATTGTTTATGATAGTTGATGACAACAGATTAATAGGAATAGATTATATTCAGTATAAATGAAGTTGTCATTTTTTCTACTTTCATTTAGTTTCAAATAGTCATCTTTAATGAGGTAATGCTAATTTAACAGTAATTCTGTTTTAAAGATTGTCATATTTCAATAAAATAGTACCAGTTCAATTATGTATGTGTGTGTGCTTTCCATTTAAATGCTATATTCCACAAAATTCCCATGTACAACAATTATAATTGTATTTTGACTATGTTGTGTATCTATAGAAGACAGTATTAATACTAAATATTATAGTAAGCTATTTCATTTTTGAACTGTATCTGTATCTAAACATCTGGTACAGACTAGGAAGTATTCCTTAAAATAAAGGTGAATTTAGGACTAGAAGACTAGAACCTGCTTCTTAAAGCTATAGGACCTGTAATTTTCATAACACACCTTCAATGAAACATTCTTGCCAAATGTCACATCTCCTGAAACTGTAAGATGATCTAATTCAAGCATGTCTGGTATACTTTCGAATCTCCTTAGATAGTCCTGAACCTGAAAGGAAATGGAAACATATAAATTGTTTCAAAAATGGGCTAAGGACTGAATTTACAAAATAGCTTAACTGAACTGTGAAAACGTTCTGTTTAGGGCCAAGCTCAGGCCCCTCTGCGGGAAGAACCTGTTTGTGAAACACTCACCATAGGCTACATCCTGCGCAGGAGAGACCGGGAAATAACACTGTCCCCAAAATCAAGCGTTTTACAGCTGAGCAGCTCAGACATCAGAAAACGAATACTAAGGCGATAACCCAATGTTGTGCTAAGAGCCAGACGAGCAGTTCAGGTAAGCCGGCGTTACCTGGAGAGGGCCTCCTGGTCCGAAGCACACCGGACTGGGGCTCGGCTTCGGGGTGGGCAGGGTGCAGAGGAAATGAGGAGCAACTGCGCAGATCATCACAAGTGATCACCGCCTTTGCCTCTTATTTCCTTATATTTACAGGCACTAGAAATTGTCCTACATGGCTTCGTTTCCTTTTTTGCTGAGAACAGAAGCAACCGGAAACTCTCACTGGCTCCCACTACCACTGCCACCACCCCCGACCCCCAGCCGCTCCCCTCGCCCCCTCACCCGTTACTCTGTCCCTCCTGGTGCTGAGGCTGTACTGCTTCTCCTTCACCTTAAGACCGGCCCCTCCTACGGCCCATTCAAAGAAGGCCGTCCAGCATTTCTCCTGTCCCCTCTTCCACGGTTTTCCCCTCCTGACTGTATCGCTTCATATCTATAAATGTGTAGACATGCCGTAAATTCCATCTTTAAGACGCAAAACAAAAAAAACCTTTCAAATCTTATATTCCTTTCTATCTACCACTACTTTTGTTTTTAAGGTAAAATTCTTGCATAAGTTGTCTACATTCATATCTCCAGTTTCTCTTCTATTCTGTTTTAAGTCCATTCCAGTCAGTCTCCAGAACCTCGTTACTGATCCTTCTTATGGCGAATTCTCATTCTTGTTACTTCATTCAGCAGTAGCACCTGACAAAGATGATCGCCCCTCTTTTCTTCATTTGGCTTTCAGGACATCTCATGCATGGCTTTCCACCCAGTTCCTAACCTGTAACTCCTCAGTCAGCTTTGCTGCTGCTTCCACCTTAGCCCCATCGTCTAAGTCTCGAGAGTGCCCGGGGGCTCAGTTCGTGGAGCACCCACCTCCACTCCTCACTCACCATCTGGCTGATCCGTATATTAGGGCTTTAAATACCAGCTGTAACCTGACAACTCTCAAATGTACCTGTCTCTTCAAGATCCCTCTTCTGAGCTCCAGACTTACACACTCAGCTCCTCCACTTGAAAGTCTAGTAAACATGGCATCTCCAAAATTTCACTTCCCAAGCTACCCCCCTAAACCTACTGTGACCAAGCCTTCCCCTCGCTCAGTAAATGCCAGTTCCCTGCTTCCGGTTGCACAGACCAAAACCTTTGGGAGCCATCCTCTCATCTATGCCAGTGGTTGACCCTTATAGATAGAACTTTGAAAATATCTCATAGTGTCAACATTTTTTCACTATTTCCACTGCCACCACCCTGGTCCAAAGCACCATTTCCCTTTGCCAGGATTCCTGCAACAACCTATTCCCCAGTCTCCGAGTCACTCCTCAGCCCACAACTCACCAATAGCTTATCATCAACAAGAAAAAATAAAGCAACGCTCCTAATACTTAATTGCAAGGTTCTACATAATCCACCTACCCCCCCTCCCTTACTTGCTCACTCGGCTCCAGCCGTACTCTGCTCTCCAGTGTCCCCAAAACATGTTCCTCCTGAGAGCAACTAACTGTTGCCCACTCAGCTCCCGCTTTCACATTGAGGCAGCTAAAGGGCTTATCTCCTGCAGGCTGTGGAGGTGGGAGGGAACTGAAGGGGCCTGCGGCCAGGCCAGATACGACTGGCAGTGCCGCATCGGTGCGTGAGAAGACGGCGGGTCTCCAGTCCAACGGGGCTGACAGAGGCATCGAACGATGGGGAGACGGCTAAGACGCCGCAAGACTCCCCTGCATTCCCAGTGCAGCCGCAAGACCCACTAACCAAGACTGGTGTGCATGGTGCACATGCACACCAGGTGGCGGCACTAACCCACAGCCGGGACTGGAATGGTTTGGACGGCACAGCAGGGCTCTCTCTGCAGGTCAGCCCCAAAGGCTCACCCACCCTGTCACCGCATTAACCTCTCGATATTTTAACGGGATCCATTTTGGGGGTTCCGCTTCTTGTGTTAGGGCTGGGTGGACTGGACTTGCTGTTCCTCCCCAGGGTGGAACGCTTTCACCCCAGGCACGTGCCCGACACACAATTTCTCCAGCCACCGCTGTAAAACGGCACCACCACCGCCCCACCCTCACATCCCTCTTCCTGCCGCATTCCCTCCAGAGCCTCTTCCACCACCTGATGCACTGCTGTGCATGCAGTTTACTTGCTTATCTTCCTGGCCCCACTACGGTATCCATGAGGGCAGGGTTTTAGTCTGTTTTATTTACTGCTCAGCACCTCGGACGCGGAACACTGCTCAGCACATGGAAGGGGCTCTGTTTGTTAAGCCAGAACTAACAGTCTTCTGATAAAAGCAGAAATGGTCACTTCCCGTGTATACCATCGTTACAATTACACATTTAGGAAATGCAAGTTCCCGTGCGCATCCTATCTCTGTAATTACATACCTTTGTGAAAGAACTGCCCAGTTTAACCAAGGGCACTGTAGGAAACTCCCGCTTTTCGCTCATTGTCAGAGACCCTGCGTTAAGGCTGTAGAGGTTCGACATCACCAGCAGGAGGTCGGATGTGGTTTTGACGGGCAGAAAACGGCTTCTGGGAACATTGATGCCTAGAGAGTTCTCAAAACTTTTGATGGCAGCCCCTACCGCAGTCTCTAGCTGGATGACGTTCAGGCCTCCATCCAGAGTCTGTAAGAGAAGGGGAGGGAGGGACGGAGAGAAGTCGGCTTGCACAGTCTAGTTCCACGTTCACATCTGGTGAGTGGTTTCAGAGATCCCCTGCAGGAAGCAGAATTTTGGGGACTAGCATCGATCAAGCACCTACCGCAAGCCAGGTGCTTACAGGTTACCTTTCCTTAGCCTCACAGCTCCTCCATTCAGTAACGTTTCCACTTTATGATACAGAGACGCAGGTTCAGAAAGGTGCCTGTGGCCAAAGGCCTCGAGTATCGGAGCAACAAGCAAGCGGAGGTACGTCCTCTAGTTTGGGGCCCAGTGCTCTCGCCACTACCAGGGCCAAGCAAGGGCACCGTGGCCCGGCACCCTAAAGGGCTGGACGCAGACTCTGAACGCCAAGGCCAGGACCCGGAGAGACTGACTAGGCAAAAGGGGTGACGATGCACCAGACAGGCCAGGGGGCGGGGGGGGGGGGGGGCGGCCTGTGTGTCGCCTGCCTTGATCTCAGGAGCCAGGGAGCCAGCACCGCGACCTACCTTGGGATTCACAATGATTTCCATGTCAATGGCATTCTGCTCCTGCAGCCTTTTAACCGCTGCAAGAGAGATCCAGAGGTTGTTCGTGTTAAATATTTTGAATTTTGAGACAGACTTGAACTCATCAACATGCGCTTTTGGCACCTGGGCGATTTCCACCAGTCTCAGTTTCCCTTCGTACTGCGTGAGGGTCCCACCCTGGAAGAGGCAGAGGAGAGTGCGTGAGCGCTCCACAAGTCTCCCCACCGCATCCGTACGCCGCTGGCTGCAGCCTGAGAATGTTCCAGAAAAGACACTGAGGGTAAAATCCTCTGGAAGGAGAAAGCATTGGCAGTGATTCAGCCTGTGATACAAAGCAACGCATGTGTGAAGACAAAACCAAGGAAAATAATTTCGGGTGTCTGTTGCTTCGTACTGTGCACCCCACCCTCTTGTCCACGAGGGAAGCTCTAGGAAGACACCAGCCCCTTGCACCTTCTGCAGGCTGGCTACAGGACCAGTCACTCCTTTTACTCCCGAACCACTGCCACCACAAAATCACCAGGCCTCCACCTCAGACCCTGCTCTGACTCGCTCCAGGATACGGGGAAAAGGGAAGACAGAGGCCCCAGCGGACAAGCAGTGACCACTGTGCGGCCTTACAGTCATGAGGCCCCGCAGTGTGGGAGGAGGGGAGCATCCACTCATGGGTGGGGTGGACATTTATAAATGCGTAGAGCCCAGCTCAGGAACTGACTGTTTTAGTACTCGCACGCTGCCCACCTTGTTTTACTCCCTGTAAATTAGTAAAACCTTGTGCACCATTTCATCAAAGGCCAAGTTTCATCACCACTAAACACACAAAGTTTGAAAACCAGATTTTTAAATGGTGATGGAAGGAGACTTGACTTGGGACTGGTGAATACACAATATTCAGGTGATGTGTTATAGAATTGTACACCTGAAGCTATGTAATTTTTATTTTTTAGATTTTATTTTTAGAGAGATGGAAAGGGAGGGAGACGGGGTGAGAAAAACATCGATATGTGGTTGCCTCTCACATCCCCCCAACCAGAGACCAGCCTGCAACCCAGGCATGTGCCGTGACTGGGAATTGAACCAGTAACCCTTTCATTCACAGGCCGACACTCAGTCCACTGAGCTATACCAGCCAGGGCTGAAACCTATATAATTTTATTAGCCAGTGTCACCCAACAAATTCAATAAAAGTAAAAAAAAAAAAAAAAAAAAAAAATCAAATTTTTGCTTTGTGCCAAACAAGACTGCATTTTTTTTGCAATTACAGAGATAATACAGTGATCAAACAAAACTATAGGAATACATATTATACTAGAAATAGTAAACTTTCATTAAAGGAACAATGAAATAGAAATAGTTAAGAATCAAACTAGAAGAATGAAGGTTTGAGCAAACTTACTGAAGGTGCTTTCACATGCTTCAGATTTCCGTTACAAATATGTGGAACTGTTTCCAGTTAAAGTTGCCCGCACAGATTATTCAAAAAATAAAGATGATTTTAATACCACTAAATCTGGATTTACACATACATCATTACGTCACACCGAAGTTAGAGAGCTCTACAGAGTGCTATCTTGTTTTGTCCTAAAGTGATGTTACCAAGTGGATGAATGTTTTCTGCTTCACATGGAAGCTTTCCAATAAAAGGACAGTTTGAACTACGTAACCCGTGAAATGTGAAGGTGTGAACCCCCACACGGCTTCCTCTCGGTATTTACCTTTACATCCGCACGTGTCTTATTTGTGACTTCCATGACAAATTCACAGCGTTTTCCATTGGGTGGATTCATCAGATGATTAAGAATATAGAGATCCACTGTGGCGCCCAGATTATCTATGTTAGACACAAAAATATACTCTTTGCCTTCTCCTATGAAGATATCGAGCAAGCCGGAGTTGTGGAAGCTAGCGTATATATCTCCATGACCTGGAGGGTACCACGCTTCTGTATTTTCCCCTGAGTACGACACATCCTTCGCCACAGGCAGTAAAGATTCTTTATTAATCCTTGGGTACCTTAAAAAAAAAGTGCTTTTATCAACTCTAGAACATTGCAAACCTTCAAGAAAACAGTGCATTTAGTGTTAAATAAAACTTCTCTCCTTTTCAGTCTATCATTAGTAATTTAACCAGATGTGAATCCATTTAAGGAAAATCTCATTATCTAATGTCCAAAAATCAGTTCCCTAGATAGTTACATTTACTGCAAAATTTTTTTTCCCCATGGTCACACAGGTGGGAGGACACCTCATATTTTTTGGATAGTATCTTTTATGACTGTCCAAGAGAGGAGAGATGGTGAGTTTTCTCAAACTCACTTGGTCACAGGGCTGTTCTTTTCCCTGAAAACCTATTTGGGAAAAGCTGTCTGTTCTTACAAACAAAGATTCAGGGGCGGTACTCTTTCTTTCACAGCAAATCAACAGCAGATTTAGTGCCCAGGGAAGTAGGCTTCCTGCCCCTAGTGAGAACCTGTGTAGAGGCCGGCAATGGGGGAGGAGGAGCTGGCCCTGAACCAGACTAAAGAGCTACTGGAATATGGAGGCAGAGCGCCTGTGACATAACAAAAAGTCCTTGGGAAAACACATTTAAAGAAACACGGAAAAACTAAAGCTACACAGAA
Organism: Anoura caudifer; assembly: GCA_004027475.1. Classification (NCBI taxonomy): domain Eukaryota; kingdom Metazoa; phylum Chordata; class Mammalia; order Chiroptera; family Phyllostomidae; genus Anoura; species Anoura caudifer. The sequence continues at coordinate 40,333 of PVKU01006949.1, forward strand.
ATATCCCTTCCGTGCAAGTTCACATAAACCTGTGTCTGTCCTCAGATGGAAGCCTCACTTCCCCAGTTGCTTCCTTTTTACTTGATCTCCCTTCCCAAGTAGATTTTCTCTAGAATTTATTAAATTTCCCCCGAGCCTGTATTAGGATGTTAAGGAAATTCCTTCCATTGGGAAAGAAGGTTACCAATACTGTGGAATACGGAAGGATCCCACCTGGAGCCCAAACCTGCCCTCGGAAAGCGAAGACCTAAGTTATCCTCAAGTGTTCTGGACAGGATACAGGATCTCAAGCGGATTCCCTTTTAAGAGTTGGAGTTACAGAACCACAGCGTGAGTATAACAATCACATGTCTATTAAAAGTTTAGCCTCTAAAGGCACCAGACACTTGCAACATGAGCCTTGGGCACATGTCGCACGTCGTGAGGCTAGTATGTTCAAACAAGACGAAGACGTCCTTTCCCAGGAGTGCCCCCCCCGCCCCCCCCGCCCAGAGTTCATTGTTTCTACTCCTTGTACCTGCTTTGATTGAAAGTGTAGATTTTCACCCGACAATGACTGTACTTCTGTAGTATTTTTTTTGTATCTTCATCTGTGTTAAAAGAGTTCATCAGAACAAGAGGAACATCCGTATTGTAGGTTTTGTTCAAATGCTAGGGAGGAAAATGACAATAAGATTATCCAGACTGACTTTTCTTTTGCATAAAGGTATAAAATGAACTCTTCATTGTTAATCACAAAATGTCCAAAACATTTTCTATAGCCACATACATAGTTTTGAAATAACTACTCAGCATAAGCTATTCTGCTAAGTAAGCAATTCGCCGCGTATTTGCTCATTAAATCACAAGTCTTTGAGAAAGAGAAACTACTGCCTCCCTTTCGCGGACGCTAAGTGAGGCCCAGGGCAGGCAGGTCCCCAGCAGAGCAGGGACCCTTCCTCCCGACCGCAGCCTGACTCTGGAGCTGTGTGCCCTGCCCTGTGGCCTCAGCAAGCGCTGGCTGAGCACTTAGTGTGTCTCCAGGGCACCGTGAGGGTTCATGAAGTACCAAGTTACAAGGTCATGGCTCCCTGTTCTCAGGATTACGTCAGGAGCAGTGAATCACCCTAACCGAAACCCTTCAGTCTGCGGAAAAGGCTAAGGCAGGAGAGTGGGAGGGAAACAGGGCCTCAGAAGCCAGACTGCCCTGATGTTCTGCACGTGCTCACTAGGGAATCCTGGGCAAGTAGATCGACCTCTCTGTGCCTTGGTTTCCTCGTCTGTAAAACGGGGATGGTAACAGACGTACCTTACAGAGCTTTTGAGAGGAACAAATGAGTTAATTCAGGTACAGAGCTCGGGACAGCACGTGGTGCACAGAATGTACTGGACACGTTAGCCACTGCTGCCCTGAGTGGTGTCACTGTGCTTGCCAGCACCTTATCAGAAACTAGAAACAAAGACACGAAAAGGGCTGGCCACGGCCCCTGAAGAGCTTACAGTCTGTGATTAGTGACTTCATCCTAAGAAGGAAGCCAAGAACGGTTCTTAGCATCCACGGCGTCCGACCAGAAACGCGAAATTCTCCCAAGCCCCCAAAGGGGTTCATAAAGCCACAGCATCCCAGCTGTGATGAGGGAGCCCCTGGAAAGAAGAGGGCTGAGCGGAGGGGAGACCACAGGAGAATCCGAAGAGACCCAGAGATCTCAGCCATCACAAGTGCTATTTACAGATCAAAAGCTTTTACGTCACCCCCGAGGATATGCCCATAGGAGCACCGAACCTTTTTATATGCTGAAACCTACAAAAGCAAGCAAGCTCCCTGACTGGCTCAAATCCACACCTGTTACTTTACAAGGTAACACTTCTAATAAGCTAGCAAGTAAAAACAATTTTAGTAGCTTGTGAGAAAGGCTTAATGTTACTCACTTCAATTTGCTGAACGGTCAGGTCCAAAAATGTATTCTCATTCCTCACGCCAATCAGACTTTTCGGGCCTTTGCAGCCCATGCTGGTTCCCAAACCGCCATTGAGTTTCACCACCACCAACTTGTTCAGCACCGAAGAGATATTATCAGGTAAGCCCTTGGCCTTTATCTTTTCATAGGGTTGAATCTAACATTTAAAACAAACAAACAAACAAGCAAAAAGAATTATACACACTGGAATACCACTCAGCCAGAAAAAAAGATTAATTTTATACTATGCCATGGTATGGATGTACCTGGAGAGCATTATGTGAAGTAAAATAAGCCAAAGAGAGACAAACCCCGTATGATTCCACTCATATGTGGAATCTAATGAACAAGCTGAACTAACAAGCAAAACAGAGACAGACGCATAGAGAGCAGGGTGACAGCCGGTGGGGGGAGGTTAGGGGGTGGAGGAAGTCAGCAACAAGAAAGAACTCATGGGCATGGACAAAAGTGTAGTGATTGCTGGGGGTGGATATAAGGGCAGTAAAAGTTAATGGATAAAAATACAATAAAGATTAAGTCAAAAATCAAAATAAAAAGATTACAGAAGTACTTCAATCAGCTGTACAGAAGGTTAAACTAAACCTGTCCCAGGGTGGTTTCCAGGCTTTCCTGAAGTTTGCTTTCTTGTGCAAAGTTTCAGCTGCATTTCCCACAAATGTCACAGGCCCTCTGGTTCAAAATCAAGTTCTTATTGCTAAGTTCCCTTGCATGCAGGAGTTGCTCAGCGGTTCATGTACAATGGGGTACTGGGGGGAAGTTCAGTCTACAATCATTTGGCTAGCTGGTGAGAACCACGCGGTCGGTCCTCTCAGACCATCTCCAAAACTGCAGAGATTCCCAATCTGCATCAATGTAACAAATGGGATACACAAAACTCGTCGAGTGTATAAGCAGTTCCGGTGCACTATGGATCTACTTCAATTCTGGAGAAGTATATATATGATCACATATTGTTCCTTTTCCACAGGAAGGAAAAACCAAAACCAAAATATTCCTTGCCATTCCCCTCCACTAAATCCTAAATCTGTCCTTCAGAGAATGATGGCAGAGGGTTTTTGTCATATTTCTAGGTATGTACAAGGACAGAATTCCTTAAGGATTTAAATAATCCATATTAATTCACATGGTAGCTACCATACATTTACTTTTCATTGCCACATAGGATTCAATTTATCCATTAGAAGAGACAAAAATGTCATTAATCACTGATGATTTTATATACAGAAAATCCAAAGACCCTACAAATAAATTATTAGAATAATGTTAGTATAGCAACACTGAACATATATAGTCAACATTTTTTGAAAAAACTGCTTTTAGAAACATTGTGCACTGTCAGTGGGAATGTGTAAATGCTGAAGCTGTTTAGCAAAAAAGTAGGGTGGCTCCTAAAAAAATTAAAAATAGAATTATTATATCATTCAGGAATTTCACTTTTGAGTTTATACCCCAAATAGTTGAAAAGAGTCTCCAAGATATGCCTGTGCACTCACATTCAAAATGGCCTTATTCACAATAATAAAAAAAATGGAAGCAACTTAACTGTCCATCAAAAGATGAATGGATAAAACAAAATGTGGTATATACATAAAATAGAATATTATTCAGCCTTAAAAAGGAAGGAAATTCTGCCCTGGCTGGTGTAGCTCAGTGGATTGAGCGCGGGCCTGTGAACCAAAGGATCGTGGTTCGATTCCCAGTCAGGGCACATGCCTGGGTTGTGGGCCAGTTCCTGGCAGGGGACGCACGAGAGGCAACCATACATTGATATTTCTTTTCCTCTCTCTCTCTCCTTCCCTTCCCCTCTAAAGATAAAAAAATAAAAAATAAAATCCTTAAAAAAGGAAGGAAATTCTGACACATGCAACAACATGGATGAACCTTGAGGACATTGTGGTAAGTGAAATAAGCCGGTGAAAAAAGACCAACACTTGTATGATTCTACTTATATAAGGCGCCCAGAGCAGTCAGATTCACACAGACTGAAGAGTGGCTACCGGGGGTTGGGAGTAGGAAGAAATGGCAAGGTTTTGTTCGGATACAGACTTAGTTTTGCAAGATCAGAGGGTTCTGGAGACTGGTTTTGAAACACTGCGAGCACACTTCACACTATGGAAGCCTCTGCTTAAGGAAGTTTAAAGGTGACTGAAAAACAACTGTTACTGTGTATAATAAATTAGAAAATAAAATTGATTAAAATGTGTCTTTTATAATACCATCAAAAACATCAAATACTTAGGGATAACTCTAACACGACATGCAGGAGTTCTACATGGAACGCCGTGAAGCATGTCTGAGAAAAACTGGAAGACAATTTCAGGGATGCATTTATCATGTTTATAAATTAGAAGACTCACTAATGTAAAGATGTGAATTCTACTCAGACTGACCGACGCAGTTCTAATCAAGATCTCAAGAATTCTGGGGGGTGGAAGTGTGTATAACAATGCAAAAGGCCAAAAATAGCCAAGGCACGCTCAAAGTTGGGAGAACCAGTTCTGCAACGTTCTTCTTTTTTTAAATTGTAGTAAATATGCATAGCATAAAAGTTGCCTCCTTAACCATTTTAAGTGTATTCACATTATTGTACAATGTTCAGAACTCTAGGATCACACAGTACCTGTCTTTTTGTGACTGACTTACTTCATTTAGCATAATGTCCGCAAGATTCATTTCACATCCTTTTTTTTATTTTTTGAAGTGGCTTATATGTTTGAGGATGTCTCAAATTAACGAAGGTTTTTCAACCCCCCCCCCTGCATATTTAATAACATTTACTTGTGTCCATGCAACATATCAGGGAGAAGGAGGGATTGGTACGAAGGACTAGCTAAAATACGAGCCTTCCGTACCTTCACGAGTATGTAACCCCACGTATGTAACGATGACGGTGGTACGCTGGCAGGTACTGCATAGTGATGCGCAGCTCATACTAAGGACGCAGTGATGGCCACCTTCTGCCTCAGCATTTCACAAAATGATCTGTATTCAGATTTAGTCTAAGCCTGAGGAAGACTGAATGCCAACTCCCACCCTCAAACAACTTTTCAGAAATCTCTGAACCAATCCATGTTGATGTGGGTGTCCTCCATATTTTATCATTAAAACAACACCAGCTATTCAAACCAGGCACACTGCTGGGATTTAACTGGCAATATCTGAATATTCTACTTCAGATAGAAAACCTCCATATAACACTTATATTCTACCAATTAAAGTTGTGTAAATGCCTAATATTACATGAATAAAAATGCTATGTTAATTATTTTAAAAACTATTAGTTTTGTACACAATGTTTGCAAATATTTCAGTTAAATTTAAACTAGAAAACAAACTGACAGTAAACATAAAAACAATATGTTAAGATATCTTTAGAGAGAATATAGTCCCATTTTTGACCCCACAAATATTTATATAAATTTAAATAACAGTATCAAGCAGAGAAATGTAAGTTGGATACCTTAATTCTAACCTTTAAAGAATTGTTCGGTGTACTAACATTCACAGCATTAAACAAAGTGAACTAACCATTTTTAGCTATTTAATTACATTTAGATCAAGTCTTCAAGAAAAAGTACTAAAAGGAATTTTCACTGCCTGAATTAAAAACCAACTGTTGCTTCGACCAGTGTGGTTCAGTTGGCTGGGCACTGTTCCACAAAGCAGAAGTTCACTGGTTCGATTCCCACTCAGGGCACATGCCTGGGTTGGGGGTTCAGTCCCCAACGGATCAATGTTTCTCTCTCTCTCTCTCTCTCCCTCCCTTCCTCTCTCTCTAAAAATAAATAAAATCTTTTAAAAAAGGTCAACCTTGTGCCTTAAAATTACATAAGAAAAAATATCCTCCAAAATCATGTATATTCATAATAAATCTGTGATCTATGTACCACAAAGATATAAAGTTCATGAAAATATTTGTAAAAAATGCATTCTGTTTAACTATAAACTTCAAAACATACATTTTATTAGAATGCTTTAATAAGATAATTTCTTATGACTGAGTCAATGGAGGCTAAACAATTTTTTTGCGTGTATCCCCAAAACTTATTCTAGCCTGGTAATGTAAGATCTCAGCCTTCTAATGATTTTACCATTAGGCCTTCAGCCAAAAGGTGTATTAAGTATACTTTTAGTTTTAATTAAAATCTAAGATACGTATCTTAGGAACTTGAGTTTAAATTTTAAAGTGAATTCTGAATTACTTTTCAAGTTATTTGGTGTGAAATATTAATAAGCTAATGTAAGCACAATATTAAGCTCCAAAACCCAGTTATAAAAGACTTCTGGGCACAGGCCAAGGCAACTCACAAGCAGAAACACTTGTTCGCCATTTAGTTGCGTGCCCAGAATTCTCTGAATTGCCACATTTGCAATCTTGTACCCCAAGTTAAGTGGGAAGGGAGCTGCCCTACTTCTACAAATGTCAAGCAACTATGGTTCTTTATGTGGTGCTTTCAAAATTACCTACTTGCTTGCTATATCTAATCTTTAAAGCAGCTAATTCAATTCAGGCCCCACTAAAAAACTGGACTGTTAACAACAGGATTCTGAGAAGAACTACAGAAGGAAAGAGAAGACGAGTCACAAGGTAAGTGGTGACAAGGTATGACAGGTACGCCAGAGTGCTCAGGTTGGTATTGTTAGAAGCCTTTCACTTTTGCTGGGTGACTTACACCCATCCGCCCCCAACACACACACACGTGTGCCAAGAGAGGTACCAACTGTTTGATCATGGCAAGCTGAGACGCTTTTCTGTCTAAAGCTTATTACGAATTAAATTAGGTGGTAAGCACAACTTTCCATCATGTAAATTACCCCATATGCCTAAAGAAGTTCTCTCTGTTGGTCATGCTGTCCTCAGCCTCACCAGAAACCCCAGAGCTCAGTTTAGCTCCCCGAGCCAGGGGATCAGTGTTAGAAAGTTGCTTGGCAACAGCTGAAGTTACACTGGACACACCTGGTGACAGACACTTTTTGACCTGTGCCCCACTTTTCCCTTCGCAGCTCCCTCCGGAGAATGATGCGCAAAGAGGGGTGGTGTTCCGGGACCGCAGGGAGTACCATGCGCTGCTAGATGCAGCTTAACCTTTACTCTGACTGAGTCACATCAGTCAGTTACCGGAGCAATCTTTGGGCTTTCAATCCTAATCACCCTGGTTCACTTTCTTCCAAACATGAGTAGAATTCAGTGTTCAAAGAAAAGCTCTAGTACAACTAAATACACAGTAGGGCAACCTCTACAGGCAAGGCAGGGCAAACCCCATGAGGCTTCCTGCAAAATGTGCGAGGGAGGCTAGGCCGCTCTTGTTCTCTTTTCACTGGGATAAAAGAACTGGTCAAATACCCAGCTTCCTCTTGGGAATCAACAAAAGAAAGTAGTTGGTAAGCTACTAAAGAACCATTTAAACAACATTCTGCCCTCTAAGATGTCAATCTAGTTTTTCTGCAGAAGCTGATTTTTTTAAATGATCTTTTAAAAATTGCCTACCATGATCTGAATCTTGCCAAGTCTGTTCACAACTTAGTTTCCAGTTAGAAGAAAAGCTGAATTCATCACGCGGCCATAGACACACTGTTCCTGTTAGCAAGAGTATAACCCAGTTTGCGGTAGCATGTTTGTGCGATTGCTGGAGACTGTGCCAAGTACCCCAAACAAGCTAACAGTACCTGCCCTGTTACAGTCCACAAGGGTACGATTATTGAAACCTGAAAGATTTTTTTCAACAAAAGCAAGTTTGCTGGAAAAAATGATCTATGTAAACAGACAAACAAGTCTGGAATGACACTCCGTATGTACAGAAAGTGTCCCAAGAACACTGCTTATTCACTCAACCCTTGCTGCAGTGTCTGTGTGCCAAGTTCTGTGCTGGGCACCTTTACATACTGTCTCATTTCACACTTTTAAAGGTAATGACCAAAACATGGGTCATTTGAAGCTCCTACAGGTTAATTTAATGACAGAAAATTTATACCTGGACCAGAGATTTTTTTTTTTTTTTTTAACTAAGGGAAAGCTGACAATCTTGTACATTATCACATGGTCCGCCACCAAGTTCACCGACACCCTCTTAGCCACCAAGCTGAGCTAAACCCCTATTTCATGAAGCCAGTAAAGCCACGACGTACAGAATGCCCTCACCTTTCCGCCACCAGACCCTCAGGAGCTTCCTGCATCTCCATCTCCGCTGCTTCCCCTCCTTCCAGTTGCAAGAGCTATCTCCCACCCTAAGGCCGTCTATCGGTGCACATCTCAAGAACCCCACTTCTTCGATCATCCAATCTCATCTTCAGCCTCTCCCTCTTCACTCCTTTTCATCAGCATGAACATATTCAAGTATTTGCCATTTGAAAACCAAAGAAAACAGTGATCTGTACACTCATTCCTTCCGACACTCTGATGGGTTAAAGAAATATTAAGAATCCTTCCTGTTTATGCCCAAGCTGTGACCTTTTATTATAAGAATGAAATATAGGTGTGCTGTCTCCCGGGGAGAACTAGCCCTTCTGTAACAGGATGCAGCCAAGCATGGGCCCCCAAATGGGGATTTGTAATGGGGTCCAGAACTCAGGGTGTCCAGGAAATATTAGAAATATATACATGATGTCCTCACACCCACCAGTCTGAGCTGGGGGATGGGACACATGGAGCAGGGCCATTGAGAGCTGTTTTGCATGGCAACAGCTGTGCAGCTAACCTCTGGTGTGGTCATTTAACGTATCTGTAACCTTTAACTGGTTTCACTGCTACGTTAAATAGCTGTGGCCCTGCTTTGAGCCGGGGGATGGGAGTGACTTCCACCCAGGATGTAACTGGGAGGCAACTCCCCCTGGTTACAGCATCTGCCTGAGAGCTTGGAGATGATGGACTCCAGCCATGGGGGCCACGCCTGCCCAGACTCACTATGGCAGCCCAGTAAAGCTAGAAGAACACGGGAGTGCTGGCAGCTGCAGCCAATTGTGGGAGGAGTCAGAAATAGTGCCGCAGAGGAAGATTGGTGCTGGGATTTAAACCCAGGCACGGCAGCCATGGTTTGCCAAAACCCCCAAAGGGGCTTTTTGGGACCATGCAGCTTTGGTGAAAGTTGGGACCATGGAGCTTTGAGGTGCACCCTTTTTGCCACGTGGCCTAGGAAGCAGGAGAGACTTTGCCTGGAAGAAAACCGGTGAAAGGATCCCTGCTGATGGGCCACGAGAAGGTGCCACATGGTTTTGGATTAACTGGAGATCGTGTTGGTGACACAGCTGATGGTGCCAGAACCAAGGGGCTGCCTGAACCACGGACTTCTACTTCCATTCCTCAGATACGGTACCCCGGACTGGAAAAAGGGGAGAAGGAAGGACTGTGCGTTTGTGGGTATTCTAAAGGACTTTAGTATTTTTTATGAAGACATTAAGTCACTACTCTAAGTCTGTATAACCTTTTAAATAAATAATCCCTTTCCTTTTCACCAATCTCTGGCATTGAGAGACGTCTTTCCCTGGCAGTGGGCAAGGCAAACCTAGTACAGGGTGGGGGACCCGTGGAGCACAACGGTGGGTCCATTCGGTAATAGTGTATCGTTCACCCCCCGCCCCCGGGTCTGTTCCGTAACACTTCTCCACGCAAGACCAAACACCATTTTTAACTCAGTACCTGTATACACTGATCATTTCCTTGGGAAAGAACTGGCTATTCTCCCAGAGGGAACGGTTGGTCAGTTGAGTCACAAAAGGCCCTTAGCGCACAGCCACTTTTGTCTAAAACATATTTAACCCAGAGCCCCCAAAGTGGGACTTTGGAATCTCACCCAAGGAAAGGACACTTTGCTCAGAACTTTCCCCAGATGAACCCCGAATGCTGCTATCTCCGGGACTCCCCTGTGTCTGTGTTCGGGTGTTGGTGAGTTCCAGTCTGGTGATGTATGCTCTTGATTCTTGCTTTCTCTTTGCTCTTGCTTAATGAATTGCCTAACTATTCACCTCTGACTTGGGGTTTTTATTGTCCGCAACTCTGAACCTCCAAAATAACTGGCCCCGATCTCATACGTGCCCCTTAATGGCACACACCCACATCCTCTTTTTCTCCATCTTCTTAGAGTCAAAACTTCTTGAAAAAGTTGCTACATTCATCTCTCCTTCTTTACCTCCCTTACACTCCTTCCTCCAGTGCAATCCAGTTTTCTCCATCATTCAATGAATTGCTCTTAACAGGGTCGTCAACATCCTCGGAACTGCTAAATCATGTTAGTAACATCAATACTTCTCTTTGTGCTCTCAGCTGCATTTAACACAACCGACCACTCTAAATTTTAAAATTCTCTATTCCCCTTGACTTCTGGAAAACCACATTGTATTTTCCTCCTCCTCCTATCTGATCCTTTTCAAGCCCATTCTAAGTAGACATCCTTGTCCCTGGCAATCTGCTCTAATCCCATGGCTTCGATCACTCCTGTTTCTTTGGCACCCAGACACCCCCAGCTGCTAAGCCAGCAGCCTGCTCACATCTGATCAGTGACCACATCCTGTCGGTCATGCCATCAGTCAGCCCCCTGCTTACCCCTTACCTGTGTCGCAGCAGCAGTCTCTATGGTCTCCTTGCCCTCCACCTTGTAGGTGGGCAATCTTTCAAAAAAAAAAGTTTGCACATGTTTCTCCCTATATGACACCATTCACAAAAAATAAGGCACTGACATGGCTTGGCAGTTATTTGCTACCTACCCCAACATCATTTTTCCCCTTCCACTTTAGAACCCCAATTTTCAGACGGGCACCCCACCATTCCAAATAAAAGACATTTCCCAGACTCACTGTCGCTATTTGTGCCAAAGTACTGATCAATGTGATTAACTGGAAGTAAGTTGTTAAGAGTTCCGGGAAGTTTCTGTGAAAAAGCAGGGGATGTACACTTTGCCCTCATTCCTGCTCTTTGGACCGGACACAGGATGGCCAAAGTTCACTGAGGCAAGCCACTTGGGACACCATGGAGAGACAGGCTAGGATGACGGAATGCAGGACAGAGAAGTCCACGGTTTTGATGGCCACACCACACTGCCATCAGTGTGGACTGGACTGTGTCCAGTGTAGCTCTGGACTGTCTCTGTCTGGATTCATTTTGTTATTTTGAGCTTCACTATTAAATGTAACTGAATCTAATCTTAAATTGAAGACACAGCTTTCAAGGTCCGTGATAATTTAGCCCTCTGCCTTTCACACCTTCCTCCCCCACCCCCGACACGCTGTGCCCCAGGAACACGGTTAAGCTCCCTAACGGGCCACATCTCGTTTGCAGTCCTCCCCACGTCCCCCCCATGCGGCCGCACTTCACCGATTACCACTTCTTCATCCTGCACATCTCAGGTCGGACAGGGACCCTCAGGCTTTATAAGCTGTGAGGAACTTGTAAAAATCCGAAGTTCACAGATGCGCTTTCGGGAAACTGCATCCCCGCCCCCACCCCCAGAAACAAAACATTCTGCATACAATTTACTACAGTGGAAGTTTCATTCACAGAATATAAAAATAATCTTTATAAGAGATGCCATTTATTTCCCAGTGAAAGTTAATATGCAAATAAACCAAAAAATAAACTTCGACTCCCCATACTGAATTTCCATGAGAAGGCTTCTGTTTGGTTTGACCAAGAAGCTGACCCTGCGGTGTAGTCTGAGACGGCTACGTGCAGGCCGTCCTTACTTGCCACTCCGTTTGACTTTTCTTTTTAATGATCACAGGTACCGAAAACCTCAGTGCTCTCCAAGGCAAGCTCTCGCAGCTCGCTCTGTCGGCAAATGCAGGCCTCTACCGGGCACGCCGGAATTCCCCAAGACCGTGAGATCTCAAAGCTCCCGTATTTCCTGGGTCTTCAAAGTCGGTAGGGTCATCTTTGGTGAAGTCTGCATCACTTAGGCAGGACTGCCCCATCCTCCGTGCAGGGCTCACAGACGCAGCAGGGGATGGACAGCAGTGATAAGGGGCACCCGCTCTCCTCTGCGGCAGCAAGACCGGAAGTGCTGGCTGGCGTCACAGACATCATCTGAGCACTGAGCACCAGGACTTCTCTTCCAGCACAAATTTTGCTTGACTGAGAAATTTTTTATCACTTTCAAACATTTTCAGAAGAGGTTCGCTGGTAATTCTTTGAGGAAACCAGCAGGCACATAAACCAGCAGGATGAAAACCAGTAGTTGGCTGCCCTGAAAAGTGTCTGAAATTGCAAGGATATTCTCGAGGAGACTGATGTAGCTGCTGTTTCCTCCATGACCTGATTCAAATCGCTGAAATAAACTCTATCCATTCCAGTGTGAATGGTATCATCTGATGAAAAAGACGGCACCAAAAGTGAATGGGGCCGTACAGTCTGAGGCTGAGCACAGGCTTTAATGCCAGGCTGCCGGGTTTGAGTGCTGATTATGGCAAAGTATTAACTGTCCTACACTGTTTTCATGTAGTTCACTTGTTAGTCATAAGGATAAGTGAGATAATGCAGATGAAGCGCTAAGCAAAGCGTGTGGCCCACAGTAAGATTTCAAATGTTGGCTGGTATTCACCATTAGATCACTGATTCAGACCCCCCCATTTCAGCCACCACCCCCCACTTTAACATATCTGAAACCAGGATGCATCACACGGCCAATCGGATCCTGAAATTAATTGGTTTCACTTCTTTTTTTCTTTAGTGGTATATAAGAGGTGCAACTTATAATCAATCACATAAATCTGATAAAACATGGTACTGAATTTCCCTCTGCTCCAACTCACAAAGCAGCGTACTGATCTACCAGGTAGGGGTTTCACCGAAAGTCTCTCTCTAGTCTTGTGTAACTTGAGGACGCTTTAAGACAGGGATCAATACACTACAGTCTGCGAAACAATCAGGCCTGCCACGTGTTTTCATAAAGTGTTATGGAACACAGACACTCTCGTCAGTGTACACGTCATCTGTGGCTGCTTTCATGCTGCCACGGCTGAGCTCAGTAATCACGACAGAGACCGCACAGCCTGCAAAGCCTAAAACACTTACCACTGGGCCCTTCCAGAAAAGGCCTGTCACACCCTGGTTTAAGACTACCTTCTGAGATGAGAAAAATGTGAGTTTTGATAATATTTCTTCCTTTTCAAACTACACGTCTCCTACAATGGCCCCCTCAGGCCTAACCACCTCAGAGGGTGACTGCAGGGAGCAGGACCTCCCTTAGGCTATGCTGGCTTCACGCCTGCAGGGCAGGACGCCAGGCTTTGGTGTCTCCTCGTATTTGTTCAGGGAAGTAAAACGCAACTGGTAGCAGAACTCGGGGAATTTTCAGAAAAACAGAAAGAAAACCTAAGATTAAAAAGGTCTTTTATCCACTCTTATGAGGTATCTAGGGGAGTCACATTCATAGAGACAGGAGAGACTGGATGCACCGCAATGTGAATATATTTAATACTACTAAAGTGCACACTTAAGAATAGTTTAGATGGTAAATTTCATGTTATCGTTTTTAACACAATTAAAATCTTCTCTTTTTTAATGTTTAGAAGTCTTTTGTCTGGGTGTAAATGCTCAGGCGCCCTTCTACTCTGTCGAGGAGTCCAAGAACCACACAGCAAAAGCATCAATCCTCTGGAAGCCTTTTGTGGCCCTCGCATCCCAGAGTAAATCTGCTACAGTCCCCACTTCTTGCTTCAGGTACCACAAGCTTCTATGATGGCAATTACCACAGCGCCTGCAAACTGCCTGTTCAGTGTCCCACATCTCTCACATGCCATGAGGGCCGAACTGCTGCATTGTATCCCACCCCCCACATCCAGCGCCTTTAGCCAAGCGTCAGGCTCACTGGTGGCACACACGTATTTGTTGAATAAATGAATGGAAGTACTAGAGTTGTTAATAAATGAAATCTGTCCTCTAGAAATTATTCCTTATCCTACTTTGGATAAAGAACTTATATCTTGTTTTATTAAATACTAAGTATAAAGCAAAAGTGGTTTCATTACTAATTAGAAACCAAATTAAAAACACCCATTATTTTAATTCAAGAAAAAAAATACTGGATTAGCATACATTATACACATTTGATATAGAAAACCTTAATCTAAGGCTTTGCTTTGCATAAAAACTGTTTACAGGCCATAACATTGAGGTAGTAATTATAAACAATCCCTCTGTGATAAGTAAACAACTAAAATGAACAATGACATCATGAACACTATAAGCTGAACCTGGAAAAGTACATTTCCTAAGAAAGTTCTTCTGTCTTCTTCCACTTATAAATTATAAGAACACAAGGCAAACTATCAAATCAAGTACGTATTTTAGTTGTGTCAGCTATTAACTCCCCCATCTTTGGGTTTTTAAAAAATTAATTTAAATTATTCAACAGTGGTGGAGGGAATCAGATACCCTGCTTGTACGCTAAGTCCTCGACATGTCCAAAGTCAAGAATTTATGAGAAGAGGTAAGTAAACAGGCACTTTCAAAGAACAAGCCAGAAATCTTGGCACGAACACTGTTCTTTAAACAATCACACTCATCAGCACTAACTCAATAACTCATGCTCAATGTCCTTTAATACAATCTGCTACTTCAGTTACCAAAATCAAATTTTGTAAAAAAAAAAAAAAAATCTCAGCAAAAACTATTACCAGGAGTCAGAATCACAAAAGTCACTTATTGTCATCTCAAGTCTCATACTGCCTCTCTGGGGAGCCACACTTGAATAATGTACCTTTTTGTTAGACGAAGTTAAGGATCACAGCAATTCGAAGTCCAATAACCAATTACTACAAATAAAATAATAATCTCAACTAAATATTTCAAGCAACAATAGCCAATAAAAATAAATTTTAACTGAAAAATTAAAATTATTACTCATTGGAACTAGTAAATTATTTTTGAAAACGATAATACTTAATGCTTTGATAAAGGTAGTGAGACTGACAATAAAACAGTTCCGTCAGGTCTCGATTCAACGTCAACTCCGAGAGACCTGTCCTCTCTCTCTGCCTACCCTGTTTAAAGTGTTACCTCTATTTCCTCATTCTCTAAGCCCCGATTGTTTTTATTTATAACCACGTCACTTATCACCACTTGAAATACATGACATTATCTTTTATTATCCACAGCTCCACCAGATTGGAAACTAGAAACTAGACGAGGAGTGGGCTTTACCAGCACAGCCCTCTAATACACAGTTGGCACTCAAAAAAAAAAAAGCTGTTGAACCAAAAATTAATATGAATGAGAGCACAAACTGGTATAGTCTTTCTGGAAAGCAATTTGAAATCTGTAACAAGAACTTTCAGAAGTTCATATCCTCTGAACAAAACACCATTTCTGATTATTCTAAAGAGTAATTCATATATGCAAAGATTTGTAAGTATATTAACCACAGGGTTTTTATAATAGCAAAAAATCAGAATCAAGCTCCATGTACACTATAGGAGAGTCCCCGGAAGTAACACGCACTAATACACTTGTACAAACTCTCAACCCTCAAGTCTCATCAAGTATTTCTACTGATCTATTTCCTTCAAGTGGTAAGGTGGCTTCGATGTCTTGTTTCCCACCATGAAAAAATCAAGGAAAAACATTTGACCTTCAAAGTTTTGCCATGTTGAGTAACAAGTGCTCAAAGAACTAACCCTACAACGACGATCAGCCATCCTTCCTACCATTTCGCCTAAGCCTTAATACTGCAATGCCTCCCTGGCCACTACACCTTACATCCCACGACGAACACCCATCAAGCCTTTAAATACCTACACCGCCACACAGTGTAAGAATGGGCACCTAATTCTTCTAATAGCTGAAACAGTCCTCCAACAAGGCCAACCCCTTACATCTACCTTGAGTTTAGTCGTTTATAAAATCTATGAATATACATGGAGTTGCTGGTTAAGGACAATTCTACATATATCCTAGGGTTTTCACTATGTGGGTACCCTCCAACAATACCCACCAAACAGAGTAGTACAGTCAACCATTCTCATGATGGAAGGCATTGTGTTATTTATTCTCACTGACCTGACAGAGCACGGACCTCCTGTAAGACTGAAGGTTTACGAGCTAGCTAAGTTTTATCTCTGCAGTGAGGAAAATTTGCTGGGATAGATGAGCTTTATCTATTACAAGGAAAACTACAAACTACTAACACATCTGATACAAGACAATTATAGGAATGCAAATTATGGTTCTACTTGATGAAATACTCTGCCGAAAATATAAAAATAAAAAGTATCATTCACACTCATCAATGAAATATATATCAAATTACGTATACTGATAATGAATATATTAAAATATATTCAACAAATATCAGAACATGTAAGTATGAAGGTAATAATTTTTAAAAGAAATACCACCTATATTCTTAATAAAACTGTGTTGTTCCTACTGTGCTCAGGATAGTACCTAACATCTAGGAGGAACTTAATAAATATTTGTTGAATGCATAACAACAATAGCAAACATCTACTGTCTTTATCAGGGTGTCTGGCACAGAGTAAGTGCTTCACATGAATCAATAATCCTCACTAAAATCTTACCTTTATGTCTACTTTCTATGAGTGAGTAAATTGAGGCTTAAAACAGTTAAATGACCTTTCCAGTGTTATATGGCTAAGAAGCGATGAAGCTGGGATTTAAAACTCTGGAGTCTGTGTTCTTGATCTCACTGGCATTACTACTAAACTGGAAAAAAAGTGTTAAAATACACCAAAGGCAGAATGAATTCAGTACGCCTAAGTAGGTAGTTTTGTACTGGTTGAATATATTGTAATTGACACTGAGCATAAAGTAATTTCTCAGATACTTGTTAACAAATCATAAGATTGAGAATATTATAGCTCAATCTCATTAAATATTTTAAAACTATAAAAAGTTGCTCAATTCGTATGTAATTTTGATTTTGTTTAGGATCTAAGAACTTAAAAGCACAGACATTCCTCACCTGCCTCCTAAAAATACGTGTATATTCCAATTAGCTGCTGTAAAGCTAAGAGCTTCTCATCTCCCGCACTTTCCAGCATCTTCTTGGTTCCGCCAACCTGATTCCTCCTAATTGGCAATAATTTGCTGACATGGTCCCTACTTACTTTGTCTCCTATCATCTCCCAGTCACTGCCATTCTTGCTCCCCAGTAGTACTACAAAACGTAGTTTTTAGAGCACTTTCTACTCTCTCATGCCTTGGGCTTTTACACACCACATTCTCTTAACCTGAAATGTCCACTTGGCTTTGGGGCAAACGCTTACTTCTACTCAGTTCTAATACCACCTCTTCATTCCTCACTTTCTCCGGACTTCCCAACTTGCTCCTTCTCCTGCTACACTTGGGACATACATCAGAAACCTATGTATCTAAAACATTCTGAACAGAAGACAGTTAATTTATAAATTAAGTTCAAGCACAGAATAATGAAAAGGTTTTAGGTACATAAACTATTCCAACTGTTTACAAATCAAGGTACATTCATCCACAAAGGTCTTTTCCTTGGTTATGGTATGGATCGTTGACCAGAGAGCTCTGTGTCATCTTACATAAAGCACACAAACAATACACCATCTGTGACTTCCAGTTTCATTTCTTCAAAGTGGATCAAGAACTTAGTCATCTGTGAAATAATCTACATGCAAAAAAATCATTCTAGACTTACACAAATTTTCTCAATCTTTCATACTTGTCTCACCCACATCATGAGGGTTTTTTTGTTTGTTTTTTGTTTCTGGCTATTCATCTTTATCTGATTATCCCAAAGCATTCAACTCATTTTTCATAAAAATAACATTTAAAAAACCCATTCATTGGTTTATATAAAATATAATTACATTTGTCACTATAACAAATATAACTGGCATGAACAACAGGTTTGGGAACAGAGTTGAGTTCTGGTGAGCAAACCACTCTATTAATGAGAGAAAAACTTAACAAAGATCAGACTAAGCATTCAAAAAACAAAAACAAAAACAGTTAATCTCTCCAGCTTGTTTGGTGGAAAACGACTAGTGAGTGACTCCAGAACTACCCTCTCACAGCTATTATCCCATTGTACTATACCCATATCTTTATGCAAACATCTCCCGCTAAATCAAAGACTCAAAACTGGCCTGCTATTACTGCATGCCTGTGCTGTTGATTCCTTTAGCCCTCTAGGCAGCTGGGCAGAGCCTGCGGAAGCAACAGACCCCGCCCAGCTGAAGAGCCCCTTGTATTTGCTCCGCTCACTCTTTACGTATGTTACTACACGGGAAAGGCTGGGAAGCATTGTACAGGGTTGTAAGCTCTGTAAGAACAGTGACTGTCCTTATTTTTTACATTCCCAATAATTAAAATAGTGGACATATGGATACAGGAGACTTCTGTAGCTTCGTGTAGTGACGACAGGTAAACTAGAAAGAAGAAACTTCAGCCAGAGAGCTGTGACTGCTGAGGGTAAGCCTGGGCCAGAAAAACAGTAATGGCAAATTACATTTTAAGAGGATCTTATTTATTTACACATCCATGTTTTCTCTCTCCCACCAAAATGAAGCTACATTAGTGTTAGGCCTTTGTCTGTCTTTTTCACTTGTATCCCAATGATGAGATAAAAGCCCACCACATAGCAGCTATGCAATAAATATTTGCTAAATGGGTTGCTAGAAGAACTTTGAAGTGTGTGAGGGTATTTTAAGCTCTAAGGGAAGGAGTAGAGCCTCTACTCCAGATGGAGAAATAACGGAAAAGCCATGCTTCAACACTTTCAAGTTCCTTTCAAACACTGAAGGCATCTGGTGACTCTTCTGTAACATACCATAGTGGCTAGGAGTCTGGGCTCAGGCAGATCTGGGCGAATGTACTGGTTCTACCACTTACTCACTAGGGAAGTGGTCTCTGGGCGACTCAACCCCTCTCAGTCTGAGAGCCTTCCGTGGTGCAACAGGGATAACAGTGAGCTCCTACACTTGCTGGAGGGTCATGTGAGGAAATGAACGTACAGAGCTGAGAACAACGCTAGGCACATTAGTCCTCAGTAAGTGTCTGCTGTCATTTCTATTACTAGTGTTGCTGATAAGGACATAAAGTGCCCCGAATTCTTCGCCCTAGGGACAAAGACTGGTTTGTACTCCTTAATGCACTCCATTGCTGTTACTAAAGAATACCAAAGAACCAGGTCTCTGAGCCTGACCACCTGGTTCATATCAGGGCAAGTTACTGTGAACGTCAGTTTCCTCTTTTGTAAAATGAGCATCATAATGGTGCCTATCTTCCAGGTCTGTGGCAAATATTATTTGAGATCAGGAACATAAAGAACTCAGTACAAGATCTGACATACAGGCACCCCAACACTGACAATAAGCATTAACCGTAGATGTAGAGCTTTGCAAACATAACTCTACACATTTTCTTAAAATAAAAAAAAAATGCTTAAAAAGTTTTATTAAAAAATAAAAACTTTGGAATGGTGTTTGTTTCTTACTCTTCTGAAATAGAAAACTTACTGATCTCCCAAAGGGCTTTAAGACTAAAATAAAGACACTTGTTTTAAACAAGCCCATCTATAAATAGAAATCTTTGTTTAATGGCTGACTTACAACTTTTTCCATATTTAGTCTAGTCACAGGTATCCCTCTGGCTTTTCCACGTTTCTTCTCAGCTCTTATTTATTTTCCATTTTAAGTTTGGAAGGAAAAATCCTATCAGCATTTTCATCAATTATTTGTGCTTGATCTACTGACAGATCAGGAAGTTTAAAAATGGGATACAGGTAACAAAATCAGCTTGGATAGCTATATAATGTTTCTGGTTAAAAACAGAGTATCTTTGCAATTTTTCTATAAATCAAACCATTTTGTAATTAAAGTTTATTTTAAAAACATACATTACACATTGCTTCTCACTCATTCCATTCTTACAGCATTTTGTTTCTTACTCTTGATATTTTTGCCTCTTAAAGTCCCACACTCACTGCCCTTCCATTAAAAACTACAGCACTAAAAATGGAACTGTCTTTTGATCCAGCGATTCTACTACCATGATTATACCCCAAGAATTCTGCAACACCAATTCAAAAGAACCTAAGCACTCCAATGTTCATAGCAGTGTTATTTACAATAGCCAAGTGCTGGAAACAGCCTAAGTGCCCAACTATAAATGAGTAGATCAAAAAACTGTGGTACATTTACACAACGGAATACTGTGCAGCAGAAAAAAAGGAACTCCTACCCTTCACAACAGCATGGATGGAACTGGAGAGCATTATGCTAAGTGAAATAAGCCAGGCGATGAAAGACAAATACCATATGATCTCACCTAAAAGAGGAACCTCATGAACAAAACAAACAAACGAGGAAAACAGGACCAGAGGCACGGAAACAAGGAACAGACTGACAGTGACCAGAGAGGGAGGGGAGGGGGATAAGGAGGATAAGGGGGAAAGAAGGGGAAGGGACTAGTCAAGGAACATGTATGAATGACCCATGGACATGGACAACATGGTGGGGATTGAGTGGGGGGGGGGCAGGGCAAAGGGGAAAATAGGGACAACTGTAATAGAACAACAATAAAATACTCAATAAAAAGTCAAAAAGAAAAAAACCTATACACCTTCCCAAACCGAAGAGATGTAAAATTATAATACTCCTAAAAGGACAAGGCCAGCCCCACTTGCTCTTGTGGCACAATCTGCTTAGCAGCCTATGACCTAGTTAAACCTGACTGCTGTTTTACCCTTCTGAGCCTGTCTTCAGGACTGGAAATTACTGGGCAGCAAGAACTAACCGCTCCTACAGGCACAGGCAGAAGATAACATTGGAACAAACTGTCACAACGCAGCAACAGCCCAGGGGCCACACAACAGCACCCTCCACCCTTTTTAACCCAGTTACAATCCAATAAGAGCTCAAAGCCCCCACCCCTCAAGGCTGGTATATCTCTCCACACCATGTCCCTCTCCTTCCTAGGAGAGCGAATAAAAACTTTATTTTCTATACTTTCTTCTCTTTGTGAATTCTTTCACAGCCTGCGTAACCATCCACCTTAACAGCTCTCATTACAATTGTGTACTTTAAACTTGGCAAACTAGAGAGGAGATGACAATAAAAGACGTGGCAGATAACCCAAATGACAAAAAGAAGAAATAAACAAAAAGCAGGGTGGTTACAGATGGCAAATGACCGTACAAAGCAGAAGGTAACTGGGAAGAGAAGAAGGTAAGTGTTCCCTAAGCCTAAGTGTGCTCTGGAATTCTTTATAGAAATTCTAGGAAGCAAAAAGACTTTTGGATATGCTTTATTTAACTGCAAAAGGCAACACAAGTATATACAGATGGTAAAAAAATAAATTCAAATACTACAAAGGGTAAATAGTCATCATCCTTTTATAGAAGTCAGCTTAACTCATAAAATTAGTCAACCTTGTGAGGCATTTGGACCACATCCTTAAAACTAAGGCTGTAGTTTTCAAAGAACATTCCATTTCCGTATGCATTAGAAAATAAAGGTAAATGACCCAGGGAATTAGAAAAAAGTTCAAACAAAAGAGATAGGAGAGTCCAAAGGCCAATCTGCTTATGTGACCAGGACTAGTTCTTTACTAAAATCACTTCTTATATCTCTCATACAAGCCAACCCTCCTGATAGTCAGTCTAACTATGAACAAAAGATGCTTCAAAAATAACTGATACTCCTAAATTCCTCAAAAAATAAAACTGAAGCACTAACTAACCAAGAGTAAAGTAGTGTAAGAGCACATTGGGGCAGCTTTGGAAAAATGAAGGTGGGGTAAGAGGGAAAGGCCAGAAGATATTAAAAAAAAAGTTCTACGGACGGTTAAAAAGCAGGTGGAGCGGGGGACAGGGAGGATGGAGCACAGTGTGAACAAAGACTAAGAAAAAGGCTAAGACTAAGGTGACACAGAACTGAGAGTGGAGGCTAGGCTGACCTTTCCCTTTCCAGAAATCTGAAGGAAGGAAATGGCAGTCTTTCAGAAAGATACAGACTTTCTTGGCTTGTTTGTTTAAGGGAAGAGGGAAGTGGGAACCAGAGCCTTGTAAGGGTTTAAGAAGAAGCATAACTTAAAGCTGACAGGGGATGATGGAAAAGTTCTATCATCTGATTGTGATGGTAGTTAAACAACCGAATGCATTTGCGGGAACTCATAAAACTGTACACTGAAAAGGGTAAACTTCACTACATGTAAATTATATCTCAATAAACCTGACATTAAAAAATAAAGGCTATTAACAGCTAAAATGGCAATTAACCTTATAAGGTTTATCACAATCTAAAAAAACAAAAATGAGAATAGGCATTTTTTAGCTATTTGGGTTCATGTTTTACAAAAAATCTAAACTAACTGTTTGAGGCATATAATGAAGCATGGTTTTTTTATTCTGCTCCAATCTCCCACCATTAGTGTCTCTCTTAAATGGAAACTGTAGCTCCTGACATCTCTCCAGCCTCAGTCAGTGACCAGGAGCTGCAGTGGCAGGCAAAGTCTCAGCATCTGTCTCCTTTAGGGCTCTCATTCTGGCTCTGGGCTTGGAGCAGCAGACACATCCACCATATCATCTAGAGCTACAGAACAGTTACATGCTATAAGCATATTATTTCTAGACGCCTACCATTCTCGAAGCTTTTCTTTTCTCTGATTTCCTCCCATCATCTGAAAAGTCTTGCCTCAAGGTTAACCCCAGGAGTCTACTAATACCAGGAAGTCTTATGCCAGTTAGATGCTTACACAGCACCTCACAGGCTGCTAATGGTGCTGTTCCACAGTTAGCTGTTTCTGGACCCATTTTCTCTACAGACTTGAGGCCAGATGCTGACGGGGGACCAAGACTGATTTCCGTAGCACCAGCATCCAGCTAGCGCGTTGCAAAGAAGAGGTATACAGCAATTGTTTCTTCAGTGAGATTCTAAGGTGGCATTTCTTAACCTTCACATGTGGGTCAGGAACCCCTTTGAGGGAATCTGCTCTGGAAGACATGTACATTTTGCACAGAGTTACTTATAATTTCAAGAAATCTATGAAGGACCTACAATTCCTGCAGACCTCCCAGGCTCAGAGGCCTGGTGTAAGCACTCCAGTCTCACCTTGGCTATATAGTGGGAGAAGCAGAGTCAGCTGTCCATATGTATGTGATCTAAAACATCCTTTTTTTAAAGGAAAAGAATTTAGTAAAATATCCCCCAAGGAACGACAGGGCAGAAAGGATTAGAATTAGAGGTAGGCACGGGCTACCCATCTTTTTTATGTAAAAATTCTCTCAGTATCAATCTTACAGGTTCACAGCTCTCCTATATTAAGTAAAGACCATGGAAATTCCCTAACAGTTGTAGTACAGATGAAGATGTGATATAGGATAACCTAACACATTTCTGTCATCCACTTGTAAGACACAAAATTCCCACATAAAAGGCATACCTGAAGAGTGTAATACCAAAACCATCTATATAACATATGAGCCAAGGTCCAAAAATACCATAGGATGGGGGTGCGGAGGAGAAAATGGTAGTATGCCCCAAGAGTCGTACCACCACCAAAACCCATGCTACGATTTTCCCAAGGACCTCAACTCTGTGAGACTGGACAGTCCCCTAACAGCGGACACAAAGGCAGTGATTAAAGATGCTGGTCCAATATTACCTGGGGTCTCACAGTCAGTCCTGGAGGTGACATTAAAGAAGACATGTATTTACTATTACTATTTATTAAGTGAAATAATGAATAGTTAACCAGAATGGAATTAAGAATCACAGACTTGTGGTCAACCTCCTAGACAAGTGCCCTTCCTGAAATAAAGGTCCTATATTTAAAGGCATGTGTGAAGAAAGGCAGTCCTGGGGGACACTAAAGACTCTTCAATTCAATGTGGAATCAAAAAGCAGGGAATCAGTTAAGAGCAGGTAATATCTACTAAATTAATATTAGTATATTTGCTTAGATTAGTAATTGTACAATTATTTTAAAACTTTTATGTCAAGGGAAAGATACAACTCTTATATCCATCAATGTCCTCGGGGCCATTTTCTTAAATGCTATTATTTCCTTTTTGCATAGAACTTTTTCATTTAGGATCTCATTTTATCTTTGTTTTAAATTTATTTATTTTTAATAATATATTTAATTGATTATGCTATTACAGTTGTCCCATTTCTCCCCTTTCATTCCCCTCCACCCTGCACACCCCCTCCCACCCACATTGCCCCCTTTAGTTCATGTCCATGTGTCATACGTTCTTTAGCTTCTACTTCTCCCACACTATTCTTGCCCTCCCCCTGTCTATTTTCTACCCACCGTCTATGCTACTTATTCTCTGTACCTTTTCCCCCGTCTCTCCTCCTCCCACTCCCCTGTTGCTAACCCTCCATGTGATCTCCATTTCTGTGGTTCTGTTCCTGTTCTAGCTGTTTGCTTATTTGCTTTTGTTTTAGGTGTGCTTGTTAATATCTGTGAGTTTGCTATCTTTTTACTGTCCTATTTTTGATCTTCTTTTTCTTAGATAAGTCCCTTTAACATTTCATATAATAAGGGATTGGTGATGATGAACTCCTTGAACCTGACCTTATCTGAGAAGCGCTTTAACTTTCCTTCCATTCTAAATGACAGCTTTGCTGCATAGAGCAATCTTGGATGTAGGTCCTTGACTTTCATGACTTGGAACACTTCTTTCCAGCCCCTTCTTGCCTGGAAGGTCTCTTTGGAGAAATCAGCTGACAGTCTGATGGGAACTCCTTTGTAGGTGACTGTCCCCTTATCCCTTGCTGCTTCTAGAATTCTCTCCTTCATTTGAATCTTGGCTAATGTAATTATGATGTGCCTTGGTGTGTTCCTCCTTGGCTCCAACTTCTTTGGGACTCTCCAAGCTTCCTGCACTTCCTGGAAGTCTAATTCCTTTGCTAGATTGGGGAAGTTCTCCTTTATTATTGGTTCATATAAGTTTTCCACTTGTTGCTTTTCCTCTTCCCCTTCTGGTATCCCTATAATTTGGATGTTGGGACATTTAAAGATGTCCTGGAGGCTCCTAAGCCTCTCCTCATTTTTGTGAATTCTTGTTTCTTCATTCTTTTCTGTTGGTTTGTTTCTTTCTTCCTTCTGGTCCACTCCATTGAATTGAGTCCCAGTTTTTCTCCCATCACTGTTGGTTCCCTGTGCGTTTTCCTTCATTTCACTTACTGTAGCCTGCATTTGTTCATCTAATTTGCGACCAAAATCAACCAATTCTGGGAGCATCCTGATCACCAGTGCTTTGAACTGTGCATCTGATAGGCTGGTTATCTCTTGGTCGCCTAAATGAATTGGCTCTGGGGCTGCCATCTGTTCTCCAGTTAGAGCCATTTTTTTTTTTTTTGGTCTGGTCTAGGCTGTTACGTAGTGAGGGGTGGAGCCTTAGGTGTTCTCCAGGGCGGGGCAGCCCGGTCCCTGGGTTGTGATGCTTTATGTGGGGGCGGGGTCCGAGAGGGAACAATGACGCTTGCTCCCCACTTTCTCTCTCTCGGATTGCAGTCCCTTCCGCTGCTTTCCCCAAGCCAATTGGGCCCTTCTGGTGCTGATTTCCATGTGGGTGAGCTTGTGTATGTTCTAGGACCCTGGGGGTCTCTCCAACGAACTCTCCTGTGAGGTTAGGAGTCTCTTCCGGCACTTCAACCCCCACAAGTGTTTTCAATGGGTGCTTTTATTTCCCGGCGCTGGGGCCCTGGGTTGAGCAGTTTATCTGCATGCGACTGTGTGACCGCAGTCAGCCGCCTTATGTGCCCCTCTTGATCTGCTCATTGCCTCCCCGTGCCCAGTAAATACCGCCTGTGTGCCTGGAGTGTGCCAACCCCACCTGCGTGTCTGGGACCTCTAGCCACTGCTTTTTCCTGCCGAGATCCCTCTCTGCCAGCCACCGACTCCACCCCTCTTACCGGTCTGGGTGAATCGTTGTTGGACTTCCGTACAATTCAATTTTCTATCTGTTCTGCTTCATTTTTGGTTCTAAATTTTTGTTTCCTTAATCTTGGTTGTGAGAGAAGGCACAGTGTGTCCACCTACGCCTCCATCTTGGCCGGAAGTCCTCATTTTATCTTTACACACATACAAAATAAGTCTCCCATGGCTTTACCATTACCTAACTGCAGTCTTCACCATGTTCAACACACACCTATGTAACATCTTCACTTATGTAAGAATATTCACCATGCTCAGAGCAAACCTATGTAACATCATGTCAGACCCTTGACCAAACTGCCTCCAGTAAGTCTTTCAAAAAGATGTGTAAACATTAACTGTACAATACACTATGATTCATCTGAAAGAAAAAAAAAAAACTATGTATTTTTACTCTGTGCACGTACACTATAACTTCCTCAGAATGCCTTGTCATTTAAACATACACATTTCAATCTTTCTGTAGACCAGGAGTACAAAAAACTCTCAGTTACTTTACGAAGCAAAACAAAAAAATCCGTTGAAGCTAAATACCACACTGGTATGATATTCTGTATGCCAATTCTCTACCTCAATTCCCCCCCCCCCCCCCTAAAGAAGAGTTGACTAATATAAATCCTTTTGAGAACTTTAAAACAAGAACAACTAACAATCACAAATCAAATGGGGACAACTTGTGTTCCTAATTAAATGGAAAAAAAAAAAAAAGGCCTTCTTTTAAAACGTTTTTCATATAAATGAGAACGTACTTTATTATCGCCAGAGGTCACTGCCAGCCAGGTGACCACAGGTTTGAAGTTATGGCTTAAAAGAACCTGTTAGCCTCAGTACCATCTAGAGCAAGCTGTGCACCTCCTCATCTCTTCTATCATTTCCCATCCTCCCCCATCCCCAACAGGTAAGCTCAAACATTAACCTTGGCCAGGAACAAAACATTCTCACAGCCTCTCTAGAAAACAATGAAGTTGCCCAATGAAGCTGTACATGCTGACTCGGCCTTCCTTGATCTAGTCCAGTACATTAACCCTAATATTTATTTTTTAATTTACTTTTATTTATGTGGCTAAATAATCAAGATAATCTTGATGATAACATTCACTTAGTTAACATTTACAAAACCACAGCAGAGCATTATCCATATCATAACCCCATAAATAAGGGTCTTCATCATAGCTGTTATTCAATAAAATATGGACTCAAATGGGCTTTTCAATAAACATGCATGTGCTCACTGACAGAACTAAAATGAAGTATTCAACACAGTACGCAAGAGTAAGTAAAACTTGACAACATAAAGTTTCAATACCCATCTCTAGTATGTCCCTCAATCTGGTATTTATAAAAAAATATTTTTGTCTAAAAAGTAATCATCTGAATTGAAAAAGGCACGTGAGGTCAGTTTTCTGGGGGCCAAAGAAGTCTAAATAATATTTTTAAACCTTTAAAAAAATAGAAAATCACTCCATTTTTTTATTTAAATATAGTTGGTATACAATATTACGTTAGTTTCCTGTGTATAATATAGTAATTCAACATTCATATATCTTATAATAATCACCATACCAATTCTAGTAATCATCTGTCACCATGCCAATTGCAATATGATGAACTATTTCCCTTCAAGTGTTTCTTTTTTTAATATTTCATTTATTTATTTTTAGAGAAAGGGGAAGGGAGGGAAAAAGAGAGGGAGAGAAACATCAATGTGTGGTTCTCACACACCCTCCACTGGGGACCTGGCCCGCATCCCATGTATGTGCCCTGACTGGGAATTGAACTTGCGACCCCTTGGTCTGCAGGCCGGCACTCAATCTACTGATCCACACCAGCCAAGGCTCCCTTCAAGTTTTTCATCCATCCACCCACATCCCTCCCCTGTAGCAACCATTTGTTTGATCTGTTTATGAATCTGTTCTTGTTTTAGATTCTACATGTAAATAAAATCATCCAGTATTTGTCTTTCTCTGCTTGACTTATTTCACTTAGCATAATACCCTCTAGATCAATCCTATCTACATACAATTGAATATTGTCTCAAATTACAAGGTTTTATCCTTTTTATTGCTGTGTAACATTCCATTTTATATATACCACAGCTTCTTTATCA
Source organism: Anoura caudifer (assembly GCA_004027475.1). Lineage (NCBI taxonomy): Eukaryota > Metazoa > Chordata > Mammalia > Chiroptera > Phyllostomidae > Anoura > Anoura caudifer. Next base: position 68,264 of record PVKU01006949.1, read on the forward strand.
ATGCATCTATCAACAAACACCTAAGGTTGCTTTCATATCTTGGTATTATAAATAATGTTGCAATGAACACAGGAGTGCATCTTTTTGAATTGGTGTTTTTGTTTTTGTTTTTTTCAGATACGCACCCAGCAGTGAAATCAATGGGTTGCACGGCAGATCTATTTTTAGTCTTTTGAGGACTCTCCATACTATTTTCCATGGCTGCACCAATCTACAGTCCCACCAATGGTGTACAAGAGTTTCCTTTGCTCCACATCCTCACCAACAAATGTTATTTGTTGACTTTTTGATAATAGCCATTCTGACTGGAGTGAGGTGATAATCTCATCATGTTTTTGATTTGCATTTCCCTGATGATTAGCGACACTGAGCATTTTTTTTATGTCTTCTTTGGAGAAATGTCTCTTCATGTCATCTGCTCACTTTTTGATCAGATTATTTTTTATTACTGAGTTGTCTGAGTTTCTTACATTCTGAATATCAACTGCTTATCAGATATAGCATTTGCAAATATATTCTCCAAAAAGATATTACCCAGATTCATGTCAAATAGTTTATTATCTACATTTTCTTCTAGGAGTTTTATGATTTCAGGCCTTACATCTAAGTCTTTAATACATTTCGAGTTTTTGTATATGATGTAAGAGAGTGGTCCAGTCTCATTTCTTTGCATGTATCTGTCCAATTTGCCCAATACACCTTGTTAAAGAGACTGTCATTTCTCTACTCTATATTCTTGCCTCCTTTGTAATAGATTAATTGACCATATAAGTGAATTATATTCTCTTTTCTATCTCTGGGCTCTTTATTCTGTTCAGTTGATCTATGTGTCTCTTTTTGGGCCAGTACCGTACTGTCTTGATTATTATAGCTTTATATTACAGTCTGAAATCAGCAAGGGTGACACATAAAATTCTGTTCTTCTTTCTCAATTGTCTTTTGGCCATTTGTGGTATTTTGGGATTCTATGTAAATCTTAGGATTGTTTGTTCTAGTTCTGAGAACAATGTCATTGGTATTTTGATAAGGATTGGAGTGAACCTGTAGACTGCTTTGGGTAGTGTGGTCATTTTAACAATATTAATCCTTCCATTTCATGAACATGATATATCCTTCCATTTATTTGTGTCCTTTTCAATTTATTTCTTCAGTGTCTTTAATTTTTTAATTGATTTTAGAGTGGGGGAGAAGAGGGAGAAAGAAAAAGAGACAGAGAGAGACCAATTTGTCGTGCCATGTACTCATGAACTTGTACGTGCTCCAACTGAGGCTCAAATCCACAACCGTGACGTATCATAACAATGCTCTAACCAACTGAGCTATCCAGACAGGTCAATTTCTTCAGTGTCTTAATGTTTTCGGAGGACGAATCTTTCACCACATTCGTTAAATTTATTCCTAAATATTTTATTATTTTGATACAATTATAAATGGGATTATTTTCTTGTTGTGGCTAGGATTTATAACACCACAATACATAATAGTCGTAAGAGTAGGCATCCTTTTCTTGTTCCTCATCTCAAATGAAACACTATCACCTTTTCACCATTGGGTATGAAGTTAGCTATGGGCTTGTCATAGACAGTGTTTATCAAGTTAAGTTCCTCTCTACTCACTTTGTAGAGAGTTTTTATCATAAATTGACGTTGAGTTTTGTCAAATACTTTTTCTGTATCTATTGAGATAATAATATGATTTTTGTCCTTGGGTTTACTGATGTTATTAATCACATTATTTTGCAGATGTTGAACCAGCCTTGCATCCCTGGTATAAATCCTACTTGACCACCGTACATAATCCTATTAATGTATTGTTAAATAAGGTGTGCTAGTATTTTGTTGAGAATTTTTACATCTATATTCATGAGAGATACTGGCTTATAATTTTCCTTTTTTTGTAGTGTCTTTATCTGGTTTGGGTGTCAGAGTAATGCTGGCCTCATAGAATAAGTTTAGAAGCATTCCTTTCTCTTCGATATTTAGCAATAGTTTAAGGAGAGGTACTAATTCTTCATTAAAGCTTTTGTAGAATTCACCTGTTAAGCCATCTGGGCTTTTGTTTGTTGAGAGTTTACTGACTACTACTTCAATTTCATTGCTAGTCATTGGTTTGTTCAGTTGTGTTTCTCCCTGGTTTATTCCTGGAAGGTTATGTTTCTAGAAATTTGTCTATTTCTTCCAGATTGTCCAATTTATTGGCATATAACTGTTGCTAGTATTCTTTAATAGTCCTTTGTGTTTCTGTGGTGTTGGTTGTAAGCTTTTCTTTTTCATTCCTGATTTTACTTACTTGGGCTCTCTTTTCTTTTTCATGATGAATCTTGCTACATTAGAGGTTTGTCATTTTTTAACCCTTTCAAAGAACTAACTCTTAGTTTCATTCATCATTGTATTGTTTTCCTAGTGTCTATTTTGTTTATTTCTGCTCTGATTTTATTTCTTTTCCTCTATTTGAGTTTTGTGTTCTTTTTCTAGTTCATTTAGGTATAAAGTTAGGTTGTTTATTTGGGGTTATTCCTATTTCTTGAGGTGGGCCTGCACAGCTATGAACTTTCCCCTTATAACTGCTTTTGCTGCATCCTATAAATTTTTGTAAAGTTGTGTTTTCATTTTCATTAGTGTCAAGGTAGTAATCTGTTGTCTAATCTCCATGTAGTTGTGTTTTCTCCAGTTTTCCTGATGATAATTTCTAGTTTAATGCCATTATGGTCAAAAACTATATGTGATATCATTTCAATCTTCTTGATTTACCAGTTTGTTTTGTGGCCTAATAATATGTGGTCTATCCTGGAAAATGTCCCATGTCCACTTACCAAAAAGGCACAATCTGCTGTTTTGGGAAAAAATGTTCTGTAAGTGTCTAATAAGTCAATCTGGTCTAATTTGGCATTTAAGGCCATTATTTCCTTACTAATTTTCTGTCTGGATGATCTATCCATTGAGGTAAGTGGAGTGTTAATGTCCACAACTATTGTTGTATTGCTATTAATTTCTGCCTTTACATCCATTAATATTTGCTTTATGTACCTGGGTGCTCTTATGTTGGGTGTATATTTACAATTGTTATATATCCCTTTCTTGGACTGACCCCTTAATCATTATGTAATATCTTTAGTTCTTTATACATTCTTTGTTCTAAAGTCTATTTTGTCTGATATCAGCACTGCTGCCAGAGCTTTGTTATTGTTTCTATTCGCATGGAGTCTCTTTTCCATCCCTTCACTTCGTCTGTGAGAGTTTCAATCTAAACTGACTCTCTTGTAGGCAGCCTATAGATGAGTCTTGTTTTTTTCTCCATTCCAAAAATGAGTCTTGCTAATTTTCCCCGTATCTTACACCTTCTGATTGGAAGATTTAGTCTATTTACATTCAAAGTAATTATTATAGGTATGAGCTTTTTTGTCATTTTGTTGTTTTTAGGGTTGTTGTTGTTTTTTCCTCTTCTCTGTTCCTTTCTCTTCTCTTGATGTCTTTCCCCTTGATTTTCTGATTTTGCTGATTTTCCTTAGCTTTTTAATTGGGTTCCTTTCTCTTTACTTTTTGTAGGTTTTGGTTTATGGTTACCATGAGGCTCATATATATCCATATATTTCTATGAAAGCCCCTCATATGTGACTTGTTTTCATTTTTGCTGCCTTCATTCTTGTCTCTTTACTCTTAACTTTTGCCATTTTAATTACAATATGTCTTGGTGTAGGTCTCTTTGGATTTATCTTGTTCAGTACTCTCTGTACTTCCTGTACCAAAATGTGTTTCATTCCACGGATTAGGAAAGTTTTCTATCATTATTTCTTCAAATATACTTTCCACCCCTTTCTTCTCCTTCTGGAATCCCTATATTGTGAATGTTAGAGAGCTTTACATTATACCAGAGGTCCCTTATACCATCCTTATTTTTAAAATTCTTTTTTCTCACTTTGTTGTTCAGATTAGGTAACTTCTACAATTCTGTCTTCCAGGTTGCTATTCTGTTCTTATCTACTAACTAATCTCTTGTCAATTCCTTCTAATGTATTGTTCATTTCAGCTAATGTAGTCTTCATCTTTGACTGGTTCTTTAATACATTTTTCATTTCTTGAAGTGCTCTCCAAGTTCCTCTATTCTACTCTCAAGTCTGTTGAGCATCCTTACGAATGTTTCTTTGAATTATTTATCAGGTAAATTACTTGTCTCCATTTTATTAGTTTTTCTCTGGATATTTTCTTGTTCCTTCATTGCGGCTTATTTTTCTGTCTCCCTATGTTGTCTGACTTTCTGTGTTTATCCTAAGACTTAGATGAAATAACTATCTCTTCCAATTTTGAAAAAGTTGCCTCTGTGTAGACTGTGTCAGATGGTTTGGGCAGGCCAGTTATAGTTAGGATAGGTACCTGCGGTGCCTGATACATTGCCAGGACAGAGAAGTGGGTTCTGGGTAGGGAAACCTGGTCTGTGTGTTTCCTTGCTCTTCTGATCTGGGCAGGTCTGCCCAACGTGGGGAGAGCTTCCTAGAGTGTACATGGTGTGTCCTGTTGGTTTAATTGTCTGTCCCCTGACCCGGGTCTGGCAGGACTGCTCTGCACAAATGCCTCACAATGCCTTCCTAGCTCCGAACTTTCTCCAGATGGGGTAGCCCTGTGTGTGCACACTGGTGCACTTCGATAGCTCAGTACCTTCTCTAGGCAAGGCAGCCCCACATGTGTGCACTGTAGTGCCCCATTATCTCTCCCCTTTCTCTGGAAGGACAACCCTGCCTTCAAGCACCACAGTGTTTTGCAATCACCACACTAACTCTAGGTGAGAGAGCCTGATATGCATGCGTAGCCCAGCTGGTGCACTCAGCAGCACACTGCCATAGCTACTAGACCAATACCTAGGTGGAGGGGCCTCTTGTATGCCTGCTGCAGTGCCCTCCTGTTCTGCTGGATCTAGCTCTGGAAGGGGTGGTTGAGGACGTGCTACAGCAGCCTTGCAAGCTGGCCAGAGAACCTGGATGGATCTCCTACCTACCATCTATGTGCTGGGAAATATAAATAGTGGTGTTCCTGGATAGTTCGCTCAGCTCCCAAGAACTCTCACAGTTCCCTAACCTTCTAAATGTGGTCTCTCTCTCTCTCTCTCTCTCTCAGAAGTTGTTCAAGTGGTTCTCAGCTGTCTCAGAAGAAACTGCTCTAGATGTAGATGTACATTCGATGTGTTCCTGGGAGGGGGCAAGTTCAGCATCTTCCTATGCCACCATCTTTGTCCCTCCTCTAGACAAGTACTTCTTTTAAATCACCCATTCAACAAACATTAGATCAAGACACAGAGTTCCTGGCCTTAAAGACTAGTATGAAGACAACACAGGCATATAAGCAACTAATACTAATTAGGCCAGCTAAGCACCACATGATGGCAGAAACAGCCACTAACATCTGCAAAATGCTTTAGAATTTATGTTTCTTTCTTCCTTTCATTTTTTTTTAAGAGTTTATGTTTCTTAGTAAGGCCTTATAACAACCCTGAGAAGGAGCCCTGGCTGGTGTGGCTCAGTGGATTGAGTGCTGGCCTGTGAACCAAAGGGTTGCTGGTTTGATTCCCAGTCTAAGGCACATGCCTGGATTGCAGGCCAGGTCCCCCCAGTGGGGGGTATGTGAAAGGCAACCACACATTGATGTTTCTCTCCCTCTCTTTTCCCTCCCATCCCTTCTCTAAAAATAAGTAAATAAAATCTTAAAAAATAAAAAAAAAACAACCCTGAGGAGGAAATAAAGCACTTGTATTATTCTCATTTCACACAGAGCTTATAAGCAATAGAGCTAAGATTTAAACATCAGATACTACTGCACTATACTTCTTCAGGGCAGCTTTCTGTTAGGGGCTAATGACAGAGGTAGAGGCATTTTACAGGTAAAGAGACCACAGCATTCCAAAGAAACAACGTACACACAAGTCTACAAATATAATGTGTGAGAAAGAACTGCTGGGTTAATTCACGTAAGGCAGGCAGAGGAAATATGGTTATTTGGGTTGAAAGCATGGGGAGAGCTTTAAGGAGCTGACTTAGTGTCTGTTCATGACCCTACCGACAATAAGAAATCAGATGGCTTAGGTGAGAGAAGGAAGAAAAGAACATAAACGAAGCCTTACTGTGCATTTGATACTTTTCCAAAGAACTGCCTCATAGCCAGGGATATTAAGTTATGAGGTAGTATTTAAAGGGAGATTAGACTTTCATAAGTCTTCTGCAGAAATGGAAAGAAGGTCTAAAACAGGGGAAAATGGTAGAAAGCTATCTCTGCAGTTTCAGCATGAAGAAACACTGAATGCAATGCAATATTCTTATGTCTGAACGATGACTTTTACAGGTCCCCTAGACCACAGGTGGCAAACATAAGGCCCGCAGACTAAATCCGGCCCTCTACCTTGTTTTATCCTGCCCGGCACCTAGTTTCTACCTGGCAGAGGTGCCGAGCTCCTTGCTCCTTAAGTTAAGGAATGGTTACATTTATACAGTCCCAAAATTACATTCAGCCCTTTGAAGGCAACCATGAGGTTGATGTGGCCCCTGGTGAAGATTAGCTTGACACCCCTGCCCTAGACTATACACCCAAAATTAAAACAACGTCCTAAATTACCTTAAATTTTCCTACATATTATCTAAAACTTACCGAATCTTCTGGAGGTCTTTGGATTTTCCCCCAATCCACAGAAGGTCCCTTTTCTTGCAAAAATCTATGAAATAGCTTGCGAAATCCATCAAGGTCTTTTTTAGTGTGCTATGAAAACAGAAATTGTTGTTACAACTAGCAGAATGCTTAATATTTAATAAAACCAGATAGCTATTATATACTTAAAATACATTTCAATGAAATTCTTATACTATTAGAACATGGAGTCTTTTTTATACCCCAACTTAAAACTAAAGAGGAAGGAAGATCTAATAGGAACCACACTTAAAGAAATACAAGCAAATAATCCTCCCTATCTCCCACCACTATCATGTAATCTGAATACCACTTGGTCCATGGAAATTCCAAATGGTTCTCTATATTTATTCACCAATATCTTTCTCTGTTTCTTTTATATGAAAATTAATCTTCACCACAAGAACAAAAAGTAACAAAACACAATGAACCTCAAAATTAATTTGTTAAGTACAAATTGAAATTTGAAAATGAAAAGGATAATCTATTGATTTATAAACAAGAAAGTAAACACACTGCCTGTTGTGGCACGTCTATGGTACAATAGCTGACAAGCAGCACAGTTCTATTAGAACTGGCTCTTTAGAAAAGGTGTGCAAGATACACAGTTCATAAACTGACTTTCCACAATTCTAACTGAACACTGATATCCACTTTTCCACCCAATGATACCAAAACACAGAATAAACGAAGTGTAATTTTGTTCTGATTGTCTTAGACTTTAGAACCTTCCTAGAAATAAAAAGAAAAAGACAATGGTTTTGTAATGGCCAAATGTTGAAAATCCTTAACTGTTAAGCAATCCTAATTTTTTATGTTCTCACTGCATCTTGTGCTTATTTTAAACTGATCAGCAACAGCAATAGCAATTCAGCATGCAGAGAATGAAAACAAAAAATATTGTACAGTCCTTACCTCAAACTCATGTGATGGTGCTGTAATGAGTATTTTTTCTAGTTCCTTCTTCACAGACAATTCTAGCTCTTGTCGAATGACCTCTTGAAACTGAGAAGCGCCATCTTGAGACATTGCTTTGCTAAGATCTTAAAACAAAAATATAAAATCATCAACTGAAAAATCAGATACCCATTCAAACAGCTGACAGGCTATAACTGATTTCTTTCTGATGTTCCAGCAAATGAAAAGAGATCAACTCTATATAGTCCCATCATCCTCACACAGAATTTCAGTAATGTTAATTAGTTGGGACTGTATAATCATATGCACTCAAATTTGACTGTTGGGTATATCTTTATGCTTTACTAGTATACCTAAAACACTAAACACTTTTGGGAAGATGGGGCAGGTGGAAGTTAAAGGATTAATCGTCACTTGAGTACATAACTCCATCTCCACTAACGTTTCCCTCCGAGCCATCAAAGCTAGAGAAATACCAGAACCATTGGAATAATGTTGATAAGGGTATGTTTTACGGAACATGCCCTTACGGAACTGCTGCATCATAACTGAAGGGATCTAGCAATTCTGCAGAAGCGAAAGACTCCTCCCTCCTCCAGGCCAGATGAAAACTTTAAGAAATCCTTTCCATTTTAGAAGGACAGCCACTCTAGTTTCATATTTCTTACTAGAATAACCCCTTGAGAGATAGATAATGGCAATTCCAAGATGTCTCTACTTCCCTGCCATCAAAATTTTCACTTTAAAAGGAGAACGACGCAGGACTAATTCCCCACTCTGGTCCTTAATTTCAACCAAGACTTTTTTTTACTTATTTTTGTCAGACAAGACTATCAGGGCTTTTGGCATAGCTGGGCATCTCTGTGACAGATGGATCTTACTAAAGGTGACAGAAATGGCTTTTAGATGAAAACGAAAAAAGAAAAACACACAAAAAAGAAAACATCCCAGGCCCAAGTTCCTTGGGAGAAAAATGCCAACAGATGTTTTACACTTAAGTATCTAGTTTGTAATTACCCTATTTCTTATAAAATAAGGGGCAATAATATTATTATTCACCTTCACCTTTATCCTCAATACCTACTTAATTCAATCTTACTTTATAAATGTATTTGTGAAGCTTATGTTCAAACGTTTTCTTTGATAACTAATTAGTTCTACAAATATTAGTTAATTTAGCAGAATCATATTTCACATCCATAAATTCTTTCACTTGTTATCAGGGCAGAAAGGAACATTTATACAGACAGAATTAAAGCCAACATAATAGATATTTTCAAGATACTTCTAAGAGCAGAAGTTAGTATATTATGTTAACTCCTAAGGCAATTTATTTAATATAGACAGCCTCTCTCTCCTGAATATATAAAAATGTTAACAAATGAGATATTAACATAGCTCTCCAAAAATATGTTATACATTTTTCATCATATTAAAATCCAAGAGAGAAAAAAGGGGTATTTGGTGAGAGCACACAATCTAATCCTAAAATAGCCATTTTCTAGCTGTGATCTTTTTATAGGAATAAACCATCACGCAACTAAGTTTATGGACTCCAGCAAAACTACCAAACTGATCAAAACTGTGGTTCATAAATAAAGTCTTTGTGAGAAAAAAAAAAAAAACCACCACAAACATGTGTGTTCCATAAATAACCTAAAGATAGGTTTCAACTAGTAAGTAGCAACTGTAATCTGTAAAAATTGATGATAATGGATGAGCATGTTTGCAGAACTATGACAGATAACTAATAACCTCCTCCCAAACATTTTAAACTACAGTTAATGTGACATCACCCACACATGTGCATCCCTTGGCAAACTTAGCTGTAATTTAAAATCTGTCCCAGGTTAAGTCCTCTACTCTGCCACCCCATGTATTCCTGTGATGTCCCTTCCCCAATCTTTAAGCCAACTCCCGTATTAATGTTTAGAAAATAATTTGTAAGTAAAATCTATAGATATAAAACCTCTAAATTAAAGAACACATGAATTACCATGGCCAGGTAGCCCAGTATTGTCCCGATACGCCAACCTTACGGGCACTTACGAGAATCAACCGATGAATGCGTAAATAAGTTAAACAACAAATCGATGTCTCTCTCTCTCTCTCTCTCAAAAATCAATTAAAAAAAAAAAACAACAAATGAATTGTTTCTGCATCACACTGATTAAAACAGATCAAGAAATTACTATATAATGGTTTTTTAAATAAAAGGGTTTTTTTAGTTTGTTAGACTCAAAGACATCTACAGACTTGCTGCTTTGCTGTTCAAGTTGGATCCTGAAAGCCAGTACCCACAATCACATTCCTAAAAAATAGAACGATGGAAACATTTAGCTTACTTATATTCTGGGCAAATGCCAAAATGAAATAAAACTAAATGTAACTGCTAAGTTTAAAAATAACTCTAGTAGCTGTCTGAGATTTGTCTACATGAGAACAGTCCAAAAAAAAAGTTAAAGCTCCACACCAACTTTTAAAGATTCTCTGTGGAACAACAGCCTACCAATGTACATGACTTAAGGTCAAAAGGCACAGAAACCGTGCCACTATCCTAGCAAGCAAAGCTAAGAAGGCTGGCTGACAGGCTAACATTTAATATTACATGTGATCTCTGCCAGCTACACAGGCTCAACCTTCAAACACGGATTCGAAAAGGGAGAACACAGATTCGAACGTACGTTTTGACAAACAGCCCTAACCTTTATTCCTCCGGTTTGTTTGACACAGCGCCAAATGCGGAAAAACAAGTTGTATTCCTTCTACCCCCTCTACCAACATGAACAGTGCACACAACAAAAGAAAATTACAACACGCCTATCACTTCTACTCCATTCCACGGCTGCCTCCCTCTCCTTTCCCTGAGGAAAGTGCAACTGTGAAGTTCTGTTTTTAAGTGATTAGAGGCTAAGGAAGGGCTTTTAAGGAATAAAGAATATTCAAGAATAAAGAATAGTGCCCTTAATCAACAAGAGTGTCTATCTTGCACAGACCAGGAGGCACAGAGCTAGAAACCATTTCCCTTTGTAGTGACCTCCTTATTCATCCTGACTTTTTAAAGAAAGATCTGGAATTTCTGGGTAGGAAAAGAAGTACAGATATTAGAAGCTTCCTTGGGCTTTTAGCATTCTCAGGTTACACTTCTGGCAATGACAGCTGACTTTCAATGGAAGGTCAATTAAAGTATCCCCTGAATAATGCAAGATTTCTAACCTAAAATGTTTTCTCCTCATTTCTTAGCAATAGAGAATTGATTCTCTTTGACTTTAGACAGAGAGTGGAATAGGAATCACCATTTCATTAACTCAGTCATAAATCAAAACATTTTTACAGATGAGAGGGAGCATTTAATCTACCTTCAATTTTACAGATAGGAAAGCGAATAGTTTAAGTGAGTTATCCAAGGTCACAGTACAGGCTTTAAGGAATTCAGAATCAAAGCCAGTTTATGCTGAGGTCCAGTCCTACACAATGAGGTGAAACTATCTTGCGCATTTTTTTTCTCCTAGTCTAGCTCTTTAATCATGGCACAAAAATCCCTAAATAACTCTAAAAGCATTTCTATCAGAATGTCTTCTTATACTCAATGGAATAAAAAGGAAACTCCCTACTATGTAAAACTGGGCTTACTAGAATTTGTCTTGGCTGACTTAATTACAACTTGGTCAATTTGGGACAGAACAAGCAGTAACTTATTTTTACAGATTTTCCCCTACTTCAATTTCCTAATTCTTCCTTGTTCATAAGAACTAAAATTTCCACATTGTGAACTTTCCTCTATTCAACTGGGGCCAACAACAATTAAAAAAAAAATTTTTTTTTAAAAGGAGGAGAAAAAGCAATAACTCAAGAGGTAGGAGACAATCTAACAAGTGATTGTTTTTACTTCTTAATTCAGGTATTTCATTTACCCATTTCAGCAGCTAAGAAGTGCACATACTGCCCTTCCCTAACATCGTGATACCGGCACGAACAAAACAACTTCACATTCTTAAGTAGAAAGATAGCTTCACAGAGCAAAAGCCATGGGAAGGCTGAAAAAAGAAGACCAAGAGCAACGAAGAAGGTGAGCAGCCCTCTCCAAGCCACCTCCCACCACTCATCATTTCTGAAGAATCCCAACCTTCCTTGGAAACCCGCACTAAGACGCTCTCAAAATCAGAGAATTGGAGAGCTCCTTTCATCTTAAACCAGGAAACGGTTTAAAAACTCCAAGAATATAGTAGCAACTGGAAATAATAACCAATAAAGTTAAAGACATATACTGACTAGATTTATGGCCAATTAAAGCTAAACATCTTCTTCTGTGGTTAGACTACAGTCCTTTAAACTCAGTTATTTGTTAATTTTCCTCCTAGAAAAGCCTTTCTTATTTGGAGTCCATTACCCAATATCATCCCACCTCATCTTCTACATCTCTGTCCAGGCCCTAATTTCCATTATTTTTCTACTCCCTGGATTTCCTAAGATTCTGTCCTCACACCATTTCCCCCTCAATCATTCCTTTACCAATCTCCTTACTAATAACTCCCAAATACATGACTCTCATCCTGATCTTTTTTTCCATGAGCTGCAGGCTCACATTCCCTAGTCTAAACCTTTTGCACCTGGATACTCAACTGGGTACCTCAAACTTAACATGTCCAAATCATCTAAATTCACCTCCCTGCCCTCCATGGCATTAACAGTCTCCCAGTCATTCCTAGATGACCTAGAAATCTGTTACAACTGACTCTTCCCTCCTTTCTCCTGAATATTACATCCAATCCAGTATTATACTTAATTCCATTCCATTCACTTTCTATTTCCACTGCTGCTACCTTAATTTCCCTCTCATTTTTACTCGCCTGGTCATAATGAAAAAAGCTTTGTAACTATTCTGCCCATCTGTCACTCTAATCTAGTGGTACCAAGCAGAATGGATTGGTTCCCCCTAAACTGCGACCTTAATCATATCACTTCTCTTCCTCATTTGATGGGAAATACATACAATTCCTTAGCTAGGCATGTCTTAAAAAAAGTTGAAGTACCCCTTTGGAGTAGTCAGAGCTAACGAAGGTGCTAAAGCAGAAGGCCTAAAGGCTGCAATTTCCTCCTGTGTTTGTGGCATCTCAATAGCGCTTCTAAAACTTTAATATGCATACAAATCACCTGGAGGGCTTGTTAAAACACAGATCTCTGGGCACCCTCCCAGAGATTCTGACTCAGTGGGTCTGGAGTGGGGAGAATATGCATTTCTCATAAGCGAATGCCGCCAGTATTGCTTTGAGTAGCTCTGATGTAGACTATACTCCATCTTCACATATTTGTAGTAGCCATGCACACTGTTCTTTTCCCTACTCCAATGTTTTTCTGTCATCTATTCTCTGCCCCAAGGCCATGTGCTTAAGAAATGGCACCAGGCCCAGATTTTAAAGCCTTCCCAGTGATTGTCTTAATCATCAAACATAATATGTATGATTCTGGCCAGTGAGCCAATGAGGGTAGTTTGCCAAAGGACTTGGGAAAAAAGCATTTCTCACTGAGAAAAAGAAACACATGAGAAGAAATAGTACCTTTTACACTCCTGGACATAAAGGAGTGGGTGTTCATCTGTCACCTCCAGTTTCGTTTGCTATTTAGTGCGCTTAAAGACAGCTGACCCAAGAATGAGATGGTTATGCTTAGGAGTGCAGAGGGAAGGAGAGACTGATGCAATCGCTGTGCTGAATTAACCAATGCTGGAACATCCTACACTTCGAGATGCATGTGATACAAGTCCCTCATTTTTTAAGCTAACTGAGGTGGTCTTTTTCTCCTGCATGAAATTAAAATCATACTAAGTATTATAAATTTGTTCCAAAACACACATCGCAAGTGTCATTCAATGCTTTTACAGACGAGTAGGAAGAAATGAGGAGAAAAAAAACGGAAGGTAATAAATAGCCTACTGTGAATTCTAAAATCAAGGGAATCACCTCAACTTTCAGGAAACCTAATCCCTCGGCCCACAGAGGCTCAAACGCTGACTTCAGCTCCTGCTATTTTGGGAACGGCATTCCTCGTGTTCTAGGTGGTAGCTTCTGAATATTAAAAGAGACCTTCCTTTCTACCACAACTCTTATGTTAACTATGTTATTCAACTTTTCCCCCTCAACACTTACCTCAGCACCTGGCACACAGTACAGGCACCTGATAATGTGTAAGTAAACGGGAGATCTTAAATTCTTATATTAGTGTCTTTAGTAGTCACTAATATATCATTTGTCAGAGTTCAGTTGTAATCTCCTCGTAGAAATCTTCTAAACCAACCAGAGTTTCCCATTACATGCTCACATGGTAGATCCTTGTGCCACTCTTTTATAACATACTTTAAAAAATGCATTCGATGTCTATTTACCCAACAATACAATCTCTTTAAGAACAAATCGTCTCTATTTTGTTCACTGCTGTAGTCCCACTGCCTTAACACACGGCATGAGACACAGTACATAAGTAATGCTTATTAAATAAAAAAGGAATAGCCTATTATGACAGTTACGTACTGGGTACAGATGATGAAGATAGGGTCCAGTCTCATGAAGGTAGCGCTTAGGAGCCATTTCTGGTCATAGGAAAAGGGAGGCTGAGAAAAGTGTGGACTATGCCCTGAGTACTTGAAGTCCTCTCAAGCAGAGGCTGATCTATTAGTCAAGTATCGGAGATGTGGTCAAAGAGATTCCAAAATGTAGGTGATCTAGATAAAATGACCTTGAAATTTCTTTTCAATTTCTTATCTAATATGTATGTTAGCGTAATGTTTTCACTAACTTTAGATATTAAATAAATTGGGCAATTATAAATACCAATTGTGCCACTGGAGCTCCCAAAATTGGGCAATTATACTTAGGCTTAGCTTAATTTAGGAAAAGTACAGAAAAGTTACAGTCCACAGTGTTCAATCGTATAAGAAAAATCAATAAGTTGATTTTATATGATTAATTTTTATATGATCTTTTAGTATTAAAATGTTGACTATTTTAGATTGTAAACCACAGTACAACAGTTTATATTTACATATTTTTTAATGACTCAGCTTTACACACATATAAATGCTTAATAAATGCCTTTTGGTAACAACAACAAAAAAAAAATTGTACCAGGCTTTTTAGAACTGTTCCAATACTCCAGCACTGAATGTGCAGAGCCCCTTGCTAATAGAGATTTTTGCTAATCATGCATTGCTTACTTTAAAAAAATTTTTAACGGTTAGAATTTATACCTAAAGCAGACTTCTCATTAGCAATTAAGAATAACTTTGCACTCATACAACAAAGTAGCTCGTAAAATCTAAAAAACAAAAACAAAAAATATCACTTTTGAAAATAGAACATGCAGAAGAGATGTATCACCTAGTTACCACCTGGCATCGAATTTGACGGATGGTAAGAAGGGTGGCATATCAAGGAGCCTCTAGCACTCATTTGCTGAGAGGAGGGAAAAAGGATACAACACAAAATCACCACCAAGGACAGAAAACTTATCTGGCAGGCCTGCTCTGTAATTTTATATATGTGCACTTAGATTAAACTTTTAAGCTCAGAAAGCCTTTAAGGCCAGTGAATGAGTCCAATTCCCTCATCTTAAAGATGAAACGGGGCGGGGCAAGGCAGGGTGCTGACTTGCGTAAGGACACGGTGGCAGCCCTAACCTGGAATCCAAACCCTGCTGCCCCGTGCCCTGCTCTTCCTACTGGAGGAAGGTCTCCCCTTTCTTTGCTACAGCTGTATCCCACCAAATCTGAATAAAAACTGGCAAAAACTCACTATGTCTATCATGTGATGTTATTATGTGAAGTTAAAACTATATATCAGAATAAGCATTCTCTTACGTTCTTCAGCCTTTCCGTCTACATAGTTTATTTTCTGGGCAATGAAAAATCGAAGAAAGCTTTTATGTACTCTATAAATATTTTATTACCAAGGCTAAGCATTTTACCATTGGCATAAATGAACCCAAAACAGTGCACAGAATTGTGTTATTCTGTTTTCCTGCATTCATTGGAAATTTTAAAATTCTAGGCAGGGCTATAACATAAAGGAAACATCACATCATCCTTTGCCAGAGCAGCCACCAGAGAAAAACACAAACGCCAACCACCTTGTCTGCAGGTCTCCACAGCCAAAGAGCAAGTGATACTATTGTTAAAGGGAGTGTCCCCTACAATGGTATTTCTTTACAATTTGTTGACTAATAATTAAAAAGTAGATTAAGCATAATATGACTATTTTATGTACACGAATAAAATAATATTTTTTAAGCCACAAGCGAAATCACAGAGAAACAGGGAACTCTTTTGATTTATATACAAAAAAATTAATAAATATCTAAAAGTTTTGGAAAATGAAATATTTTCTTGTTTATGTAAGTTAACTAAGACAACAAGCCAGTTTCTCCATGGTTCTCAAAAACAATCCTTAATTATCAAAATGGTTTGGGGCCACAATCAATTTCATTTGGCAATGGCTGAGAAAAATCAACAATGGAACTGTTGGCAGAGGCAGGAGTTGAGCCCTAAACAATCACTGTCCAACAAACTAAAGGAGATGCCTGCATTACCAATCAAGAGAACTAGGAAACAGCTTTCAAAGAACTATTATCTCCCTTCTCTCACATAGCCCAATCAAAACCCACAAAGTTTAATTCTCTTTCAGTAGCTTAGCAAGCCAACTTTCAGAGAATTTAATAAGCTATTAATAAAAAAAATGCATGCCTGGTAGAGTTTTAGAGGTCTCAGTCAACTAACAGTCATTGTGCCTGAACAATCCATTAAACTACCCAAGATGTCCACAATTCAAACACTACCAAGTTTAACTATATTTTAGAAAAGAAATTGTAGGCCGTGCCAAAATGACACCAGTCTTTAGAAAAACTCCAGCTTCTAAAGAGACCCTAAGCAATCAGAAAGGTGGTAAGTGAACTAACTACCTCATTCACTAAAGCCCAAATGCTCAGAGGATCTCCCCAACAATTTTATTCTAATATTGCTGAAATTTTCTCCACTGGCATAAATACTAGCTATCAAAAGAAATAGCATGAAAAGTTAGCACAGTCAACTCTTAATCCATCATTTTTACAGATAATCCAGAGTTGGTTTGACTTTCAAATATTTGTTCATATTAACTTTTCAATGATGAACATATCTGACTTTCTAGGAACTCCTACATTTTCACAAAAAGTACCGAATACAACTTGTTGGAAACTGGAAAACTATAGTATATTATCCTCTTGCCTAGGACATTTCCATTATTAGATCAACTAATGTTCCTCACATAAAATTAACCTATTATTTTAATTAAAACTATAATTGTCTATGAAGAAAAAATAGCACACAGAGAGTGTGTAAATCCATGTTACAAGAAAACACCCATTGTCCCAAAATGAACATCTTAATTTCCTCATAAAGTTATTTTTCAATTTATCTTCACAATATTAAAGTGACACTACTGAGAGCTTACCAGCTAGTATTTCTTATTTCTCCAATGTTCCTTGTCAATTTCTTTTTTACTTAATTGGCTTTCACAAATGAAAATCATCCATCTTTCCAGAAGAAATACTCAGTTATCAAGAACAAAGTCTAACCACAGAGATCACACGGTCCACAGTGGAAAACAAAATTTTCATCAGGTCAACTCTTTGAGTTTAATTTTCCATTTATAACTGTGACTCTGAATTTAATTAAATCCCTCACTCTCCAGCAACATAATGAATCCTAAGGCACATCTTTAAAAAAATGAGGAGTGTGTCTTAGTCATCGCTTTGCCACCTCTAGTCCTGCCTCAAATCCATGCCACAGTCCCTCTGGGCTAAAAGCACCCTAGGCCTCTAATAAGCAGAAACAAGCTAAATTTGGTGTTAGGATTTGAGAAGAAGCAGGTTAAGGTCCAACCTCCACAACCTGGCACAGAATATTTTTCATCCCTGTATTCATCAGAGACCCCTCCAGTTATAATTAGCTCAACTAATCCTCCCTGGCTAGCTGCCACCTACCAAACAAGCATCAACAGAAAAAGTCATAAAAAAGAGAATTCCAACAAATGGGAAAGTTGACAAGTCTCAAATATTTTTAAAACACAGAGATAATCAAAAGGCTTCCTTGAAATATAAGAAAGTACCTCAATTTAACAACATTAAGAGACATATTTATATCATTTAGGTAAATAAAGTTCCTCTAATATTATAGTATAAGCACATAAGATGGCCTTAACTGGCTAGATGACAACAGTCCTTGGACCCTTTATAATACTCAAGTCATGTAGAGAGACTACCCCAAAGCAGTCAGAACTTTTAAAAAAGCAAAATTCCAAATGGCACGGAAAGACAAACCTGGCAAAAAGCCAGAACTACCTGGCTGGTGTAGCTCAGTGTATTGAGTGCGGGCCTGCGAACCAAAGCATCGCCAGTTTGATTCCCAGTCAGGGCATATGCCTGGGCTGCAGGCCAGGTCCCTGGTGAGAGGCCCCCAAGGGGCAACCACACATTGATGTTTCTCTCCCAGTCTTTCTCCCTCTCTCCCCCTCTCTCTAAAAATAAACACAATCTTTTTTAAAAAAAGTCACAGCTGCTGATTAGTACCTGCAACTGTGATAAGGAGCCCCTTCTCACTCAGCTAGTACTCACATATATTAAGATTAATTGAGGGTCCTAAAAAACCCCAATTAAGGAGAGAAATCTAGCAGGTGGGTAACATCACAGGCAAGCAGGCAGGTGACCTGAGGGTAGAATATACCAAACTAGGGTAGTATGCCCTAGAACCCATAAAGAGAACCAATAAAGGAATACAGAGTTGGGAGATGCCCAAAGAACATCGAACCTTCTTTTGGCCAAGGAATATATCCTGAGAACTCTATCGACATTAGGTAGTTTTATTAATTGAATATTTTTACCTTAAAACTTATGGTTAAAGCACTTGAGAGTGGAGATGCCCAGCTTTTCTGTAAAAGCACATCGCCTAGGTTTGGGGAAAGAGATTCAAGAGAAGTATAGCAACCCCAATTTCCAGGAAATTCAGAAACACGTACACACAACACATCTTCTGAATTTCATGTTTCTACCATAAGATACATGAGAAATACCGATATAGAAAACTGCACTTTGTAAGCATTCAAAAAAAATTTTGTTGACTGGACTTCAACAAAAACTATCACCAACTATGTATTTACAACACTGTTAAGCTTCTTCTCTGTACCCCACACTTCTTTTTTTTGTTGGTGTTAAACATATCAACTCCCAAGTGCTAGGGGCCTGAACACCAAAACTGAAAGATGAAAATAAAAACCTGTCATACCTGCCTTGTCTCTGTTTATTTCTGTTGATGACATATGGTTATCTCTAGGGGGGCAATGCTGAGAGGTCACTATCATTTTAAGAAAGAAAAAAAAGTAAAAAGTATTGGCCATCTGTGACTAGTAAATTCACATAATTCATCTCATTTCAGCTTCTCAATAACCTTGTGACATAAGTATTAATACCCAATGTTTATATAAGTAGAAACTGAGGTTCAGAAAAGTTATGTACCTAAGGTCACTGCTGAGCAACAGGGTTCAGAACTAAGTCCATGCCCTTTCATCTTTCTCAACATTTACGTAATCTTAAGAGGGTGTTATCAAAACAGAACAAAAGAAAAACGTAGGCTACCTTGCTAAAAAAGTACATGGAAAGAGCTGAATTTCTCATTTATCATTCATGACAACTTCTCATAGAGCACCAACCACTACAAGATGCTTTATTTGTCCCAAGGATATGAGCCAGTGCCCACAGGGAACTGACAGTCTAGGAGAAACACATCACTTAGATAACTTAAGTTTTAAGAGGCAAAGGGTGTTGGAAAGGACAAGCATTTTAGACACATCTATGCACACAAGTCCTTACTTGCTGTGAATTTTGGAGAAGACACTTAAATTTTCTCAGCTGTAAGGTGAATATAAGCATCTGCTACCTCAGAGGGCTCTTGTAAAGCTTAACTGAGACAACATGTGAAAATAGTTAGGGGCCTAACAGTCGTTTAGTCTTTGCCTTATGAGTAGCACAACCCATGTATCAATGAATGGAGATATCAATAAGTACTACAACAGAGATCAAAAAATCTGATCAACTAAAAAGCTTCAAAAACAAAAATCCCAATCCTTACACTTGCAAACTGATCTGCGGAGACAGCTAACTTTTTGGCCAGTTAGGTTTATCATTTATAACAGCAACGGAGTTCATTAATCATACAAAGGGTTTACACTTGAAGTAGAAAAAAAATTTTTTTAAATTCTTACCCAAGGATGTGTTTATTGATTTTAGAAAGAGGGGTTTCCTGTACACGTCTCTCAAAGGAGTAAACCCCCAACCTTTCAGTGTACAGGGACAAAACTGTAACCAACTGAACCACCCCGACAGAGTTTGAAGCACAAAACTTAAACAATGATAAACAGGAGGACAATCATGTTAATTAGGGGGTGGGGAGTGGCGGGAAGAAATGTCATCTCTGTGCAAAACTGCCGATTTAAAAGGAAAACTACCATTTAAAGCAAAAACGTATGGCAACTAAACGCAATGCTGGACTGAGTCATGGAATACTAGTCTAAGTCTAGTTAGTAGTAATGCATCTATAATAATTTCTTAATTTTGACAGGTGTGCAACTGTCCTATAAATTTAAAAGCATTCCAAAATAAAGAGCTTTAAAAAAAAAAAGTAGATGACAACAGAAAGGAACGACAACATGGGCATCAACTCTCAGGTAATGCCACTTGATTTAGAATCTCCTGAAGGCAGCCTTTAACCATAAAGGCTGTGCAGTCGGTCAATGCACACCACCTCTGCAAGCTATTCTCAAACACAGCTACACAGAACAGCCAGGGTTTAACAAGCATTCTTAGCTTTTAAGGAGAAGTGACTTGTCCACTTTTACCTAGCATACTGTTGCAAAATAATGGTTTTCTGGCAATTAAATTTTGTTGTTGCAAAACCAGCACATTTCTAAGTTACTTCTGCCTTGCTTTTTCTGACTAAGGCATTTATTCAATCGGCACTTAAGAAGCATCTCTCACCACATGTGAGGTATAACATGAATTTGAAAGTCTAATGACAAGTGACATTTCTGAGCTTAGTGCTACAGGCAGGAATGTGTCCCCTCTGTTTCCATAATAAATGCTCTTAGATTTTTATACAAAACTCAAAGAAGAGTTAATGAAGTGATGTAAAATTTACTAGGGCATTTTTATTCCCAGGGTCAAATGAGAGCCATTACTGACACCTTTTTTTTTTAAAAGTACATCTACATTTATTGAAGAGTCACATTAAGTGGTTTGGAACTTTACTAGCTGTGTGTTCAGCAAGATGGCTGAAGCTTTCACACTCTGGGGTCCACAAGAAAACGGTTTTTTTGCAGAGCAGAAGGCAAATTTTACGCTATAAACTGGTGACGAGGTTTAAGGTACCACCAATTTCAAACTGGACAAGGTATGCACACATACACACAACATTACTGCTTAAATCAGTTGAGAGTAATTCCCTAACCCCTTTCTAATATACGTGTAGAACTTAAAGGGCAATTTTCAAATTTCAAAGACATTTTAATAATCTTTGCAGATTTTAAAGAAGGGAAAAATAAACACAGCAATGCAGCAAAGTCATTTCTCCTGCTGAAATGACCTCCAGCTTCTATGAGCTACTCCCGGTTTCGCAATAAATGAATCTGAGACTCAAACCAAGCACAAAAACAGAGTCGGAGCTGAGAACAGTCGAGCTCCCCTAACAGTCCTGGCAAAACCCACCTGCCTTCTCTCAGCCCTCCCAGTTCCCCTTTTTGTCCGCGCACACTCAGTTACCTCAACCCGGACCAGGAAAAGAAAACATTATCAGCAACCAAAATCCTGTTCTACCCTCATTTACAGCCACCATCCCGGGGAGTTGGAATGCTACTAATCTGATTTCAGAGCGGCAGAACTAAACCCAGCAGAGCACAGGGGTATGAGTTATACGTACCCGAAACGCCAGTCCAGCAGTTCACGGCAGCTCAAACGTCAATTTAACGAAAAAGGTTTCACAAATAGTATCTCAAATGAACATACCCACCAACCCTCCCAAGCGCCAGTATCCAGATTCGGCTGAAGCAACCGGGAGAGAAGAAGAAGCGTGTCTTACCTTGCACAAATCTCGACATTTTAGGGATTTATTAAAATACTCTGGTTTTTAGATATGTTAATTTCTAGAGAAGTCACGCTTATCAGGTAGT
The DNA here is from genome assembly GCA_004027475.1 of Anoura caudifer. Classification (NCBI taxonomy): domain Eukaryota; kingdom Metazoa; phylum Chordata; class Mammalia; order Chiroptera; family Phyllostomidae; genus Anoura; species Anoura caudifer. Next base: position 90,090 of record PVKU01006949.1, read on the forward strand.
GATTTCCTCCCCTTCTTTAACAACCGACGTGTTCTTTCTCCTCTTCCAATGTTTAGCTACTTAAGTATTTATTGAAAGCGATTAAAACTGCCTCAAAAAAGAAGAGGGAGAAAAAAGAAAACCTCCACTTCCAAAGACAAAAACTTGGTGCGACTGAGTCGGCTTGTAACTCCCTGCTACGCTGCGCTCCCGACACAAGCGAGGGCCAACTGGAGACTCCCAGCAAAGGTAAAATCGCACGAACTTAAATTTCATCAATGAAAGAGGCGGATCTACAGCGGCTATTTCGCCGCCCCTGGGTCCCCACGCCCTCCGGGGCTCGACGCTGGCGGGCGCTGGCGGGCCGCATTCCTGGCTCTCCCTCCCCACCGCGCAGTCCGGCCTCCCGGACAGTGCTCCACGCCCCCACCCGAGCAGGGCTCGGGGAGGCGTGTGAGGCCGACGGCTGGGGGGTCGAGGAGGAAGCGACCATGTCCACCAGCCCATAAATATCCCGGGACTAGGAGGTGCTAAGAACTCCCTGCGAGGGAGGGCAGGGGCCTCCACCTCTCCGCCTTCCCGTTGGGAGCCGCGAAAGCCCAGCCGACGCAGTCTCCCGGGATGGGAGGGGCCGAAGGCTCATCGCCCCTCCCCCGCCGCACAGCAGGGGGCCGCCCGCCGGGGGCGAAACCGCGTGCCGCCGGGAGTCAGACAGCGGGATCCCGGGAAGGCCTGTCCTCCTAGCACGCGTTCCAGTCCCAGCTGCCCGTGGCTCTTCCGAACCCCAAATCTGGCCTCCGGGGCCACAGGGCGAGTAGAGCACAAAGGCTCCACACGTCTCAGAGTGGGAAGCCCACCCCCCAAAACCTGCCACGGAGACCCACCTTCCTCTTCTTCCTTTTAGCAGCTGGGAGATTGGGGGCGTTTCTGGCGCCCCAGGAAGAAGGCCCGCAGGCTGAGCGAATGTGACCTCAGAGGCACCCTTCTCTTTCCCTCCGTACCCTCACTCTAGCACACCTGGCATCCCCGTCCGCAGTTGCCGCCCAGCTGCTAGACCCCCCCGCCCAACCAGCTGTTGGCCCCGGATACCTGAGACCCCCCTACTTTCTTCTAAATTTCTAAATAGTTCCCCTCCCCCTCCGTTTGGAGCAGCCCCCTCAGTGCACAATTGTTCCTGCCGTGCAGACGAACAGGCGCAGCCGCCAGTCAGGAGCCGAGGCGTACGCACGACCTGACCAATGAGACGCGCGGCGGTGTCAGGGGGCGGGGCGTCTGGAGCTCTGGGAAGCCCCGCCGAGGTAGGCGCCGGGCCAAACGTGGGGATTCCGCGCGTCGGGTACGCCTTTGCGGAGGCTGACAGGAACGTTTCGCCAGTGAAATGTCCCACTTTTTGCAGATACTGCAGCCAGGGAGTGGTTATTTTGCAGACTGAAAAATGTTTCCGCTTAGCAGAGGGTGAAGACAGATACCTATCCGGGGAATAGAGCCAGAGCAGCAGACAGCGCCTATCCCGAGAGACCAGGCTTTCCTCACAACCTGTACGCACAGTAGCTGACTTAGGAAGGGCGACGACACCTTAAGGAATAAGGGGGGATGCGTGGGGCCCACTCTCGGGAGGAGGGGTTTACAGCGTGGAAGAAAGTGCCGAATGAAGGCTCTCCTACCGGAACCACCACCTCCGGCCCCTGTTCCTAATAGAGATTTCTGTTGTAATGAACTTTTCCAGTCAAAGTGGAAATGGCTTAAGTTCCCTGTCAAGAGACGCTTACCTTTTCTCGGTCATCGAAGTCTTCAAGGAAAGAGGATGTTAACGACAGACCGTTGGCAGTGGCCAGGGACTGCAAGAAGGCCCGCCCAGCGGCCGCCTTACCTGTGAGGCTCGAAGCGCCAGTCAACGGGTGTAAGCTCAGATTTTTACACCTCACGACAACCTGTCTACCTCAGGACAGGTGAGTTGTCAGCACTTTCCTAGGTGCCTTCAGTAAACCGCGTAAGTCTAGAAAAGTTTGGACAACACTAATCAAGGTGACAATTTCTAAGTGGCTCATTCTCTAAACAAATGTTCACATTTTTTGGCGCCACATATTCATATGGAAATATTATTAAACAAGTAACAGAAAAGCCCAGTGATTCATTTGTCGCGCTAGAGAATGACAACCTTTGTTACTGTATTTCTTATGTGAAATCCAAAAAGATTACACCCAAAAAACTATCAGCTATAAAATAATTCCCCCAAATAAAAGCAAAGAAGTATCTGAAATCCAGATGCATACATTTTAATAATGGCATTTGGAGAGGAAGAACTTAATCAGAACCTCCACATCTTTGGTGTACGGCAGAGAAATTGTTCCAGCTCTAAATAAGCAGTATTTATCGATCAGTATTAACACCAAAATAAAATCTCACTAAAAAGTTTAGGCCCCATACCGTTGCTAAGCTTGCAATAGATGCAGTTAAAGGGCAATGAAGAGTATTTAATTATATGTGGTTTATTGTAAGAGGGAAGCTCAGTTATTTTCTTCCTTTGCAGAGGATTACGGGAGAGGAAGTGACTTTCAATTTCAGCAAGAGCATTTAGTAATACCTAAGAATAATATCTTCATTTATGAGTGATTGTGTATTGAGATAGAGTACTGCAGGATGTTGCTGCCTCAAGAAATCTCCAAAAAAGCAATTAGCTGTCCTCAATGGTTAAGTTTATGACCACCCGGATGCTGGCTGTTACAGAACACTACAAGCTGTAGTCCCAAATGTTACTTCTAAATAGTGCCCTGTAAGTGAAATTTCTTTATACAGTGGCTTCAATTTTAATCCTGAACCCTGGAAGATTTTGTAAAAGACCCTCCCACTCCCTCAGAACCACTAAAAACAACCTCACTCAGCAGATCACGTGGAGTTAGGGAAGAAAGACCATGGCCATGGATCAGTTTCAAGTCTGCTTAGAAGGCAGTTGCCTATTTTTCTCTATATTTATACATTTAATAACTGAAAAATTGCACGCACGCTCGCTCTCTCTCTGTTTAATGTTATTTTTCATAACACACTACAGTGGAATTTCCCCTTAAGGTAAATGGTGCTGATATCTGTATCATAAGAAATGTGTAACATGGATAGATAGATACACAGATTAAACCTTGGGAGAAACCCAATGGTATCTCAAGGAGGGTGAAGATGCAGGTCTGGGAAGGAGTATGTGTGCAGGTTTGAATTGGAATGAATTATAAACTAAAAAGAAGACAGGGAACCAATTTTTCACCGCTAGTGTGTGCTGTCATCCAAGGATGATAAAAATTCTGCCTATACTCTTCCCATTCCTTCTTTCTACTTCTCCATAGAAACATGAGAAAATTCAGTTTCATTTAATCAGTCCCATGCCCTGGCATGTATAACAGCCTTGACATATCATTGTGTTTTTTTAAATTATATTTCGCTATTACAGTTGTCCCAAGATGGCCCCAGTACCCCACTCTACCCATCCCTCCTCACAGCCTCAGGCAATCTTCATACCATTCTTCACTTCCACGGGTCATGTGTATAAGTTCTTTGGCTACTCCATTTTCTATACTGTACTTAACCTACTCATGGCTATTCTGTACCTACCTATTCATACTTCTTAATCCCCTCACCTCTGACCCAATCCCTCATAGCCCCCTTCCATTTGGCAACCATCAAAATGCTCTGTGTCCATGATTCTATCTCTGTTCTTCTTGTTTGCTTAGTTCTTTAGATTCAATTGTTTGATAGATATGTATTTATTGCCATTTTGTTGTTCATAGTTTTGATCTTCTTTTTTAAAATATATTTTATTGATTATGCTATTACAGTTGTCCCATTTTACCTCCTTCACTCCTCTCCACCCTGCACACCCCCTCCCACCCACAGTCCCCCCCTTAGTTCATGTCCATGTGTCATAAGTTCTTTAGCTTCTACATTTCCCACACTATTCTTGCCCTCCCCCTGTCTATTTTCTACCCACCGTCTATGTTACTTATTCTCTGTACCTTTCCCCCCTCTCTCCTCCTCCCACTGCCCTTTTGCTAACCCTCCATGTGATCTCCATTTCTGTGTTCCTGCTCCTGGTCTAGCTGTTTGCTTAGTTTGCTTTTGTTTTAGGTGTGGTTGTTAATATCTGTGAGTTTGCTGTCTTTTTACTGTCCTATTTTTTGATCTTCTTTTTCTTAGATAAGTCCCTTTAACATTTCATATAATAAGGGCTTGGTGATGATGAACTCCTTGAACTTGACCTTATCTGAGAAGCACTTTATCTGCCCTTCCATTCTAAATGACAGCTTTGCTGGATAGAGCAATCTTGGATGTAGGTCCTTGCCTTTCATGACTTGGAATACTTCTTTCCAGCCCCTTCTTGCCTGAAAGGTTTCTTTGGAGAAATCACCTGATAGTCTTATGGGCACTCCTTTGTAGTTAACTGTCTCCTTTTCTCTTGCTGCTTTTAAGATTCTCTCCTTATCTTTGATCTTGGCTAATGTAATGATGATGTACCTTGGTGTGTTCCTCCTTGGGTCCAACTTCTTTGGGACTCTCTGAGCTTCCTGGACTTCCTAAAAGTCTATTTCCTTTGCCAGATTGGGGAAGTTCTCCTTCATTATTTGTTCAAATAATTTTTCAATTTCTTGTTCTTCCTCTTCTCCTTCTGGCAACCCTATGATTCAGATGTTGGAATGTTTAAAAAATGTCCAGGAGGTTCCTAAGCCTCTCCTCATTTTTTTGAATTCTTGTTTCTTCATTCTGTTCTGGTTGAATGTTTCTTTCTTTCTTCTGGTCTGCACCATTGATTTGAGTCCCAGTTTCCTTCCCGTCACTGTTGGTTCCCTGTATATTTTCCTTTATTTCACTTAGCATAGCCTTCATTTTTTCATCTAGTTTGTGATCAAATTCAACCAATTCTGTGAGCATCCTGATTAGCAGTGTTTTGAACTGTGCCTCTGATTGGTTGGCTATCTCTTCGTTGCTTAGTTGTATTTTTTCTGGAGCTTTGATCTGTTCTTTCATTTGGGCCTTTTTTTTTTTT